>JAODVM010161515.1:0-14605 GCA_025400095.1 Phenganax marumi
CCAAGATGGCGGAAGTGGCTTCAAAATTTTGACTGCCGATCATTGGGAATGAGCAATCCAGTTATATAGAAATCAATACCCTCCGCCCTCCGCTGATGTTCTATATTAACATAATTATCATATTTAAACATTCTTCGCTAACTAAGATCTCTCTAGACTAGAATGCATTGCAAGTTGCAAGAAAAACCGCATCGTGTTACATGGTCTTAAGTGGAAAATAGCCTTTAGTGTTTCCACGTACCTCCAAGATAATTTTTAAAGCGGAAGAAGTGAGATGCGGAACAATGATGTTAAAAACCTGATCTACGACTTGACGACGCAGGTTTGATGCCTCAGTCAATAAACTGAGAAGAATTTCTGTCACTACATCCATCCAATGCGGCTCATTCTCTGTCAAGAAAATTTATACAGGTCAGACGAAATTGCAGTAGCATATCCAGGTTTGGTAACAAAATTGTCAAGTTCTGGGCAAACTAGGAATCATTGTTGTGGAAACAACGAATCATTGTTGTTGGTCAAGCATGAAATGCATATTTTCAAGAGTCTGAAAAGTTGAAACCTTTAAGACCCCTTCACAAGGGCGATTTTGCTGCGGTGTCTCCTCTTGGAGTATGTGATAGAATAGATTGACTAACGAGCGCATTGGCAAAACTGTTGGATCAAGTATATTTGCGAAATGTCCACTCTATTACATCCTTCAACGAAGCAAGAATCACCTGTGTGAACAGGCCTTTAGATATACAATGTTCTTGAACTGCTTATAAACACTCAATTGCGTGTGATCACTGACACCTTTGCAAAGCGTAAGATTTTCACTAGATGTAAGCGATACAAACTTGATAAAGCATAGTTTTATACATAGTCGACGAAGCTGGTGAGATTTTTGGCCAGCTTTTATTGGCAAAGTAATATTGTTTGTTGATCAGCTGTAGCTATGGTTTTTCGTCAACGATAAAAAAGAGAGGTTCAGATTTGACTGCCATTACCAATACGACTTCCATTTGCCAAGACTAACCAATGAGATGCGCCTTATCTAATTGATTAACCAATCAAATATGAGCTTAGGCAGCAGAAGGTACATAGTGGTATCGGCATTGGAAGTTAGCTCTGAAACTCTCTAAAGCCAATGGCATTACGGTTTACCTTGAGCGTTATCTGATATCTGAGCTTCTACTTTGCCATAACAATGAAACAACTCCTACAATTAATATAATCATGTTTTATTATTAAGAAATCATGGCCTGAAAGTGAAAGGGAACAATCCACTAAGACGCTTATACAGTGGGCGGTGGGACAGCAATGAATAAGCGCGAAAAAAGAGTCCTGAATCGGCCATTACTCAAACGTCCTGAGTAAAACAGATAGCAATATATTCCACAATCGCGCGGTACAAAACCTTGGTAGTGGTGTTTTACCTCAAGTATATCTTGGGCCTGCTGTGGCTCGGCAAACAACTGAACGCCAACGTAGAGAAACATCAAGATGAAGGCATTGTTCTCCGGAGCAAGATTCCTTGGCTAGAGAACAATAAATAATCCGAACAAAAATGAGACCAAAACTACAGCACAGACGTCAATAAAAAACACGAAAACGTCCTACTTAAAATTCTGCTTTTTTCGTAGGCCCTCACAGGACCAAGGAAATAGCAGCCTAGTCCCACGACGTCACAGAAAGCTGCACACGTAAGACAGGACTGGGGACTAGTCTAAGGCAGTTGTATAAAGGAATGGTTCTTTGAGGACTGAAAACAAGGACGTGAAGAAAACTGGAGCAGATTTCACACTCTTGCAGCAAGTTGAAGTCCGAAGAGTTTTTAATCTTGATGAAAACTAAAAACTACAGTTTTATAGAATGATAATTGACAAAGAAACTCGTACTTTGTGTTCTAATTTTGTTACAGTCTTCATGGTTTTGTTGAATACTGTCTGAACCTAGAAAAACAACGACGAATACTACGAACATACTGCAATGTAGAATATTTCCAAGAAAAGATTCAACATTTCATCTAAATACCTCTTTGGTCCAACTTTCTCCGATAATTTTAGTTCCATCACTATTTAGTAACTCCTAGTAGCAAAAAAAGGTAATATATGTCCGCTGCTCTTTTTATGTGAAAGTTTTTTAGTTATCACAACTAAGTCAGTCTATAGGTAATCTACAATATAAATGCAAATTTCTACAACTAGCCTTTCTCAGGCTATACGACTAGGCCTTACATTCACCATTTTTGGGTGGCAAAATAACTAAATTGAGCAACTTTTGTTTTTTTGAAAGAAAATAGAACCAAATCTCTCGTTTAATAGTAAACCTGAAACTGTACCTAAATCTGTATGAAATGTCAGCAATAAATTTTGAAATTTTGCCCATAAAATACGAGATACATGCAAAATGTAAATTTTCGGCGCGTATTTAAGTAGTAGAATTTCGCTATTTAATCCAAATTCTCATCGAATATGAAGGCAGCAAGTGTCAAACAATTATTGACAAGGAAAAAATTCTATATTTTTCTTTTGCTAAAAAGCAACGGTCAAAAACATTGATTTTGCCACCCAAAAATGGCGGATTTTAAGACCTGGTCCCATAACGTGAGAAAGGCAATTAAATGAGATACTTAGGTAAACTACCTACCTTCCTACCTCTTTTCCTTCCTCCCTAACTGCCAGCCTACCTCCCTCTCTCTCCCCTCCCTCCCCACTTCCCTGCTCCTCCCTACCTTCTTCTCTACCTCTCTCCCTACCTCCCTCCCTACCTACCTCCCTACACACCTCCCTACCTCCTTACCTCCTTCCTATCTCCCTACCTACCTCGCTACCTATTTCCGGCTATTAGTGAAAGAGATCACGTAAGGTCAGAGTATACGGTTACACTACTAAATAGAGCAAGGATGCATGTACCTTAGCGTGGCGCATAACATGTGAGATCCATAGACGTCCATCTTCTGCGTATCCAAATTTCTTTTGTTGACTAGCAGTGTCTAAAACAACAAATAAAATGGATCAGGTTCTTAAATTTTTACCTATCAAAGCTATTTCATTATATAGCGTGACTCTATCAGTATCGAGCTTTAGGCATTCCTGTATATTTATACAACAGGAAACTTGAACTGCTCATAAAACATCTTCACAATTACAATTGATCAACTAGATTACAAGGTATGCAGAGTAGAAGAAGCCTGGTTTGTATAAACGGTAAGCGATATTCTTCCGACTTCTATTTTGTATCATTGAAAAAATGAAATTATTTGTTATTAACTGATTATGGCGACTTCATGCAAACCAAACCTAAATGTTACACTGTGTCAAAACTCATCGCTGTACGATGTCTTACTGATGTCACTGATGGGCGATCGTTGGCGATTATGATTGAGTTAAAAGCCCTGTGGCTATTGCAAAATCACTTTATTTTTCACTGATCGCCAAAACAAGATGGAAGACCATCGCCGATAAATTACAATGTATGAAAGTCAGCCCTAGAATTACAAGATCAACAAACCTTTGTTCTTTGGGTTAAAATTTGATTTCTGTTTTCCAGAAAGAGAAGCTAGTTCTCCCAAAATGCTGTTGAACCGCTGTTGGCAAAGAGTGCGGGTTCTAGTCGAAATCGGCGGCGACAAAGTTTGGACGAAATACGCGTTCTCAAAAACGAAGTAAACAACGTCTAAAACCCAGTTTGACGTATGCTCCAGCTCCTTGGATCTCATTAGTGATAGAAACTAGAAATTATTGCAAAAAATATCTATATCAAGTCAGGATTTCTATATACAACTAAAAGAAGATATAACATTTGAGCCATTTATGCACAAACGCAGATGTAAATAAGAATTGCAATAAATCTTGTAATGCAAAAACTCAATTTCAGGGAATCGTGCAGTAGTAAACGCATTTAAAGTTTCTAGAAAAGATATTATGATAGAATTGAAATGAATTTTCTGCTCTGGGATTTGTGGCTCAAAAATTCTCATAACTTAGATGGTTTGCATATCAATGGTATAACCGTAAAGCACGACTCAGACTATAGCAAGTCTTTCCTAAAGATACTTAAAAAACATAACGAGCAATGCAGTTATAACTAAGATAAATAAAATTTAACATTACCAGTCCAAGAACGCTTTCTCTGGTTTTCTCCACTTGATTGGGAACGCTAAAGTCAAAACTAAAATAAGTTTTGTCCCTTTCCACACTGAATGAAAATTGCGTTAATTATCTGGATCGAGTCCAGTACCGTTCTTACTTCGAATCGCTCGAATTTTCCAAGTTAGTTGTGCCAGAACGAAAGACTTCTTTCAACCAAGAAACAAAACCAGGCAAATCTTCAAGTCGTAACTGAAAATAAATATAAAGATAAAAGGCGTTTCTACGGTTTCTGAACATATGCTATCAAGCATTTTAAAGTTTTTGATTGAAGAACAACAATAATTTGTTGAAACAGTTAAGTACATGGTGATGTCGATGACTTTACCTTCGAAAGAAGGTTTTCGACAGTTTTGGTCTTCGTCACTGCATCAAAGCAAATGTTCCCATTTCTATAGGAAAATTTGAGAAAATGTGACAATAAAATTCGTAGCCGGGCTCTCTCCATGTACCTCATGATGAAACGACGCAGAGAAGCCTGGTGACGAAATTGAGGGCAACAACCCCGTGTTCCTAAAAGCGAACACCTTTCATCTTGACCGTTGACACCGAACCTTGATCCCTACTGATGATAGTAACTGATTGCCACTAATCAACCACTGTAACGCACTGTAATACTTCAGTACAGCGATTTCGATTTACTCCGGTTAGAACAGGGCGCACTAGACCTTTAGTAGTGAGGTTTAGCAACGACTACGCGACGTCAACGAGGACGTGGAAATGGCGTGGTCAGGGGCATGATATGCCCATGTAAGGATGTGCCACGCCATCTTCACGTCCTCGATGACGTCGCGTCGTCTTTGCTAAACCTCCCTATTATGCAAACAAGAAAACGTACATATATACAATATAGATACCTTCCAACCAATTGCTTTATTATCTGCGGAATCAAATCTTGCTTTTCTTTTGAAACAACAACGTTGCTAAGTCCTTCAATCTGAAAATAGAAATATGCATTCACGTACGCGGCTTTCACAAAGCATTTTATTGGACGCCAGATAATGGTAGTCGACTTGCAGTTATCATGCCAAAACTATGTCAGTTTCATGGTTTATATGGTAATACCATAATCCCCTGACTTGAAAGGCTTACTGGATACCATGCAGAAAAACATACGCACCATTTGTTTAGTTGCCGCGTATAAATAGTTCGTATTATGAGCCAAAGAGTTGAAAAGGCAATGCATCAGTTGAGGACTAAAAATAATTTCAACCTTGAAGAGAAAACACGCAAATACGAAGTTTAATTAACGCACTCAAGTACTGCATTCTTTCACCAGTGGAAAACAAAAGATGTATTGACCATAGGGATCAAAATAACGTTTTAAGGCCCATTTACACAGGCGATTTTCGATGCGATTTTTCTCGTGTTGAACGATGTGAAAGAGTGGATAACTCGCGAACATTCTTGGTCCAACAATTTTGCTAATGCACCCGCCAGTCAACCTACTCGATCACATACACTAAGAGGAGAAAAATCGTAGCAAAAATCGCCCGTGTAAATGGGCCTTTATGCTACGCCAGTCACAGTGACTGGTCATTTCGAATTGTGATCGGTCAAAGGCGACTTTTGGCCAGTCCAATTTTTTCTCTATAAATACATATACTGTATAATCAAAACACACTCGCTAAACTTAGCAACTGTTAGGACAAAAAGCAAACGAGTACTTGTTCAAGAACAAACTTTTAGTTTTACTGTATTCAGCTACATGTATAAACATGACTAGAAATGTGACTGGTCAAATAGATTGGCGTTAGGCCTATACAAATTTGATCGGTCACATTAAAAGTTTGGCCGGTCTTTGACCGGTAACCGGCCGTTACGTTGAGCCCTGCGACAATTTTTATCTTTTTATTAACCGAGTGCGGCGCTTTTACCGAAAAAATCAGACCGAGGTCTTTTTCGCGTGATTCCATATTTCTAGCAAGTGCCCTAAAGAAATACATTCACCCCCCCCGAATACATGATTTTCAAGATGGCACACGGGGGGGGCAGTCTTTGTTTAGGGCACTTGCTAGGGAACATGGCGGACACACGAAAGGGCTTACGCCAAAATCATAGGCTTCAAGCCTAAGTAGGATATCTGTACTGTTTCTGTATAATCTGTGGTAATACACCTCATTCCACGAACCAAACATAACAGACTGAGATAATTAAGCAACAAAACCATACAGTAAACTACGTTTTGAAGTATAACCTCTAAGAAATTATATACCTGTTCACACGAGAGCTTTGGTAAGATTTTTTCTAAAAGTTTAAAACCCAGAAATTTTCTTTCGTGAGATGATTGAAAAAGATTTTCTAAAAAAAATTATTGAAAATCAATTCACACGCGAAACATACTAACGAATCGCTGCACATTGTGATTTGTGAAAATGAGCTTGCATGCTTCAGACGTATGTACAGTTCTAATATCTCTCTTGCTTGTGATGTTCGCTGTCTAAAGGGTTGTTTTCATATTGTCGTGATTGTCATAAAAATAGAGTCATTAGTCATTAGACTTTCTCGCGCTGTGCGACCAGGCCTTCAATCCGCCATTTTTGGGTGGCAAAAAAATAATTGAATTTGGCGAGTTTTGTTTTATTCAAAAGAAAATAAAACCAAATCTCTCGTTTTTTCTAATAAACCTGAAACTGTAGCTAACTTCTGTGCGAAATTTCACCAATAAATTTTAACATTTCGCCGAGAAAATACGAGATGCAAATTGTAAATATTCGGCGCGTATTTACGTAAAAATATTTTGCGATGTAATCCAATTTCTCATCAAATATGAAGGCAGCAAATGTAAAACAATTGTAAACAAGGATAAAATCCTATATTTTTTTTTTGATAAAATTGACAGTCAAAAACATGATTTTGCCACCCAAAATTCACGGATTTTAAGGCCTGGTCGAATAGCGTAACTATGAGTGAAGCACTGTAGTAGGCAATACGCGTTCCCACGTTTACTAAGAAGACAGAGTATAGAGGCATTTAAGCGATATCATGACTTTTCGTATAGGAAAATTACGACCAACAAGAGCTGTACATGTATATTGAAATCTAATATATAAATACGTATATACGAGAATATTGATATATAATGTGATATAGTCACGATGTAGCCAATGTCGTCTTTGAAGAGCAGAAAGTAGGCTGGGGCGGTTTTTCGGTTTACCGAAAAAGTTCGGTTTTTTTTGAAACCGGTTTTTCGGTTTTGCCAAAATCAAAAAACCGAAATACCGAAAAAACCGGAAAAAATACGGAAAATCGCTAATTTTCCAGCTAGTTTTCCGCTTTTGTCTCAACTTGCCCGAAAATACCTATGTATTCAGGCTAGTAGCTCTCCATCGGAACGACTTTTCAGCAAGGCCGGATTGATCAGCGTTCCATCACGAGCACTATTAAAACCAGGAACGGTTGATATGCTTACATTTCTCGCAGAAAATTTGTGAATAACACTGAACTTTAAACGTTGTGTAATGTCTTTCAGTCTACGAAATCTTTATACCAGTAAATGAATTATAAATTTTGATCTTGCAACCTTTGTGTGTTATAGTTATACGTTCTAATTCGTCAAAATTAAAATTGTCTCAATTTCAGATAAAAAACCGGTTTCCCGGTTTTTTCGGTATTTTCTTAACGGTTTTCGGTTTCGGTTTTTTCCGTGAACCGCCTCAGCCTAGCAGAAAGTATTGCCTAGGAAGCTGCCTGGAATTATTGTCAGCGCCTTTGGACAATGCCGCACACCAAGATGTCTAAAGTCTTGCTGTACCTAAAATCTCGTCTGCAGCAACTCAAGCATTGGCATAATCGATAATATGATCACATGATGATCACATGATGATCACATGGTCAATTGAAGTTGGATCAATAACAAAATAAAATTACGTTACCATCAACAACTGTCGTCCAAAATGTTGTAAAATCTGTTTTTGATGAGTTTAGGATCAAATAAAATACTTCATCCCATACAATATGAACTCTTGGGTGTGAGCAATGCGAATTCTGTAAAAATTACCAGAACTAGTATAGTACTAATATGTACTTCATTGCTCTATATCTGGGGCTGGTTTTTCGAAAGTTGGATAGCATTGGATAGTGAATTTTTCAACGTTCATAAAATTGGATAAAAAATGTCGAAATTTCCATTTTGTTCAACGATATAAATATTAGAGAGCTTAATCAATCGATATCCAGTCGTAATTTTAAGTTATAACGATCAATGGAAATTTTACGAAGGCTACAAAAATCACTATCCAGTGGATGGCGCTATCCACCTTTCGAACCACCGATCCCTGGTGTACCCAAGACCGAACAAATTAGAAAGCAAAATTTATTTTCACATAAATACAACACTAAATGACATCGTTTTCTAAGGAGAACTGTAAATTCAATTTACCACCATCTGACATCATGCAATATTGTTCAGACTCTAGAAAAACCTATTTTTACACAGTTGCTTAATATTTCCAGTCAGTATATTAAAATATGTTTAAAACGTTAAAACAGATTAATCTGGTAGCTTGAAGTTTTACTAGAAGTCTATCTTTTGATTAACTATATTCCGATGTAGCTACCTGTAGTATCTTGGCCATTAAAGGATAATTATCAACTGCGTCAAGATGTGAACTTGTCCACGATTTCTTAAACATTTTCCTTCCAATATCATCCTATATAGTCACGAAGAAATGTAAATCATCACATGTGATAGTTCTACATAATATGTAGTAAACAGAATTAAGCATTCGTGCACGCTTAGCATATACTCCCCAACAAAACTGAGTTAGGCATGGTAAAAAAATTTGTTGGTTTCATGCACTTTCCATCCATTCACAAGTTTTGCACGGTTGCATCAGCAGCATTGAGGCACTTTGATGTGGCTTGCAGCCTTGCCCAGTGCTCTCAAAAGGATGACTCACCTTGAACAATCTCCAAATAGCCAAAATAAGTAGAAGAGAATTAGGAGTACATTTTTCCCAGCTACATTTTAAATCATTTTCCACAATTGGCAACACGTATTCTTGAAATTCACTGAACTTTAACTAAAACAATGATACAAGTTATAGTTACTAAACACAATAAAACATCGCTAAAAACGAAAGACACGCTAAAATACGCAAAACCTGACAAAATCACGCTATTAGGAGATAAACACACTACAAAAAGCCGCTGAAATCACTTTACGAATCAGCGTGACTTTAGCGTGTTTTTTTATTGTCTTTCGCGTGATTTTATCTTTTTTGAGTAATTTTAAAGTGTTATTTTGTTTCTAGCATGAATTTTCTCCTGTTAGCGTGATTTTAACGTGTTTTTCGCTGTTAGCGTGATTTTATAACTATTGTACTTAATAAAGAGAGAAGTACTGTCAGCTTCTGCAGAAGTAACTTTGAAAAACTCATGCACACGAAAGGGTGAGCTTATCAAGACACTTGTCAAAAAAGAAGCTTGTTCATTGTACACATGACAGTAGACATTGATCAGATATCTTTGTCAGCATTCAAGAGTTGAATCTAATCTTTTCATTAATTTTGTATGTTGCATTCCATATCCGTGTTAATTTGTAAATAATGTGTTAATTATAGTTAATTCTAAGTTTGTAAATATGGTTAATACACGGCACTTTGAAAATCAGACTGTACATATTTTACTGCATACGTAGGCTAACGTGTATATATAATTTTATTAAAGATTTTACTAAAGATTTATTTAAAAATATCTATTAAAGATTAAGATTAGAGCAGGCGAACTCGTCCGTCGCGACGCAAATGCATCGTCAATGGAACACAGTTGACTTGTGCGAGGAAGTTGACCTGATATACTGCAGATACTGATAAACCTTTACAGTATAAAGGGTTTTTTTACCATTGATATAATATCAGTTATTGCTTTATAACATGTCTCTTGCAGATAACTTTTCTTTGCGAGTAACTCCTTGAGTCTTTCAATGACAACCTTTATTGATGACATTTCAATCGCTTTCTGAAAATATAAAACGTAAGATCCGTGTGCACGTGCTCATGGAGTCATTCATAGTGAAGTCCACATCGATGGTAGAATACCGGTTGTACAAAATATTTGGAAAATTAACGGGAAGCAAAAGTTTCAGTAGCCAAGTCCAAAACTATGGCAATTCACCGGCAATGCACCGCTAATGAACATGTGCACAGGTTTTTTTTTCAATGCAGTTCTAAATAAGCTTGCATTAATTACCAACCAGTTAATGCATCACTGGATGCACTTTTGCAAAATTTAACTTACACTTTTTATGCCCTAAGCCTTATAATCTCTAACCCCAAGGTTATTTCTAGTGGCAATGAAATCCAATACATACTGTCATGTAATTATGGAAAATGCAAAAACATGTAAAAAATGCGATAAATAAAATTGTCTTGAATTGTCAATTACCCTGTTGTAGGTTTTTGTCAAACAAATTACTCTACCAAGAGTAACTAGACCAAAAATTTGACCAAAGTAAGAATCTCTCTCTTCCTAGATATAAACAATGAAAGAATTACAAGACAATCATGCACCATGAAACATCATCCTCCTCAAACAACAAAGAGCTTTAACCATAAGAGATTAATGCCTACCTGACTTGAAGTACTTTTGGTGACTGTTAGTGATTCATTCATGATGATTATAACATCTTCAACTGTGATAGTCTCAAAAATCAATATAATTTCAGCCAATGCCATTGCAAAACCTTGTCTTGCTGCTTTTCTTGATGAGGCCAAACCTTTGACGAGTCTTTTTAATGTGTAGCTCAAATCATCAGGTGTTGCCTCTGCAGACTTCTACGGAAATAAAAAAACATAATTAGTTTAACGCAATCAAACGGCAGTGGCATTCTACCCACATATTTTACTCTGTCCAACATCAGGTCTGTGACTCGTCAGGAGGAAAGTCTACCATTAACTCATTGTTTTGGCAGATAAGACAAACCTTTGCCTTGATAATTCCTCACATCACCATATATCATGCTCAAAAAATTATGTAAATATTATATACAGCAGGTGCACTCTGCTTGGGAAGGCAAAGCAGCCGCAGTAGCAGATAGAGTTAAGACATATTTTGATTTAGTGAGCAGCATTTCTCACAGATATTTTTGTAACATTTCAAACCAGGAAAATCACACTTCAATCTGCTTTCCAGAGTTCAATTTCCATTGTATTTAATCTCTCTTTGCCTGCACTTGGAATCAATTTTGCGCACTCGAACTTGAAGATTTTGCTTTTCTGCATCCCAGATCCAGGCAAAAACGGCTTAACGCAGCGTCTGATCGAAAACTTCGAACAATGAACAAACAACTAATAAGTCCAGCTCAACTAAGCATGATGATGATTGTAAAGGACCAAAGGACCAAATGTGGATACATTTTAAACAACAGCACAATAAAGCATACTAAAAATTAACAATTTCATTGTAGCTTTGAGCATTGATTCATCCAAGTGTTTACAAGCACCATTTCAAGTTTATATATCAATAAATACGAGAATAAATACGCTTTACCTCATTGTCAATTTCCTTCTTGCTTTTCACTGACTGTAAATACTGGATCAAGCTCACAGCTGCTTCGACACGCATCTTCTCATTTGTGGATGCCAGATCCCAGAAATATGACAACAAAGTTTTCTCAGACATAATTGTATTTCCTAAAATATTTCTACAAAAGTTGAGAAGAACGGCGTAACGGCGTAGTTTTTCTACGATTTCCAAACATTCTATCAACAAATGCACGTGTGGAGAAGCCCGCGCTTGCTGTCAGTATCGTTTGATAACGTCATGTTAGCCAAGTATAAATCACATGTTGACTTGGCAGTTTTGAAGAACTTTGTTTTGAAATTTCTCTTTCATTTTTAACAAACAATCATGCTTCCATCAAGTTTGAGAAGAGTATCTAGTCGGGTAGGAGATGTAGTACAATGTTGAAAACCTTGTCAAAAAATTGTAAATTCATCCAGTAGTAATTACTACACAGAGCAGCTCTAGCTGGACCATTCCTTTGGACAAATTCCTAGATTTGATGTTTCAGAAAATCAACTTAAATAGACCAGAATCTACTCAGGGATCTTGAGTCTATTGAATGATTGTACGAGTATGAAAACAAAGCTCTGTACTAAGACTGTCATCAGAAAGTACTAACCCGTGTTCATTTCATTACAGCATGTCTATCAGCAATCAAGATTCGTATCTCGCCATTATGGCAGAAAAAAGCAATTACCAGCAAACACAGTGAGTTAACTCTGTTGTTGGAAAGTCAAACATGACTATGGGCAGTTAGGCCTAGTTTAGACGTCGAGTCAAATGCAATTCAAACAATACGTAATGAGATCAATGATGAGGTAGTCATCTCGTTATCTATTGTGTGAATTGCATTTGACTCGACAGAAGTGTGACGTCTAAACTAGGCCTTCGACTCAGTTCTCAAGTGGCACAATGGCACCTATTAGTTGGAAGAATTTGACAACTTAAGGAGTTTTTTGGTTTGCTATTCAAATTTTATGTAGTTTGCAGCATGGCAAAAATTTCTTATCTCTTTGAATCCCAGGGAAATGGTTGCTCACCCCCTTTAGCATTATAATGTTACATTATTGAATGGTGATGTATCCCAGTGTACCTACCTACTTAACCTTATATTGTTTATTGTAAGACTCCTGCAACTTAGTAGGCTTATTTGCTAATCATAGGTGGTGAATTTTGTACCTCAACAAGAAGCTTGGGTGATCGAAAGGTTTGGAAGATTTTCTCGAGTTTTAGATCCAGTAAGTATTAGTATTGTTTTAGGTGGGAACAACATTTGACCAAGCAATAGACCTAGCATCCTAAGACTTTTCTAATTTTAGGGCCTTGCAATTCTCATTCCTTTTATTGAACAAATAAAATATGTTCAAAGTCTGAAAGAAGTTGCAACTGAAGTCCCATCACAGTCTGCTATCACTTTGGGTAAGCCTGTTTTTCAATCATAGTCGTCTATGAGAATTTCAATTTTTTCATAATCACTGTTCATCTTGCACATGGTCCTGCAGCATAAATTGAACTGAAGTAATATCTATGATTATATAATAGTTACAGTGCTTTACACGTTTGGATTGGTCGAGAGCTGTGATCTATTACTGATCATGAACGAGTCTTTAGAATTTTGATTTATACATAAATTTCCCTGAGATTTTTTCATAGATAAAGCTCTTTTTGTGTATTTTATTTTTGTTTATCATACAAAACAAGTAGATTATTAATTTAGCCTTTGTCTTGTTATTATGTTCTTACATCACCCCTGTCTCTGAATACTGAAAGGACAAAGACTTTATGTTATCTATTTGTTGCATGATAAATAATTTTCCCTTCTTCCTGCATGGCCCGACTGCAAATTTTATATTCTTCCTTTGTTAACTGAGTACTCAATTCATCTACACTTTTGCCCAAGATCTTATGAAAGGGGTCAAGAATCCTGAGTAGTAGGATTCAAGAAGGAAAATCTAGAAGCCTGTCTTTTAGGCAAAAGGAGCCTACAAAGAAATCCGTCTACTCGATGTCTACAGTTTTCAAAGAGACATGTTCTGGAAATTTTGTCGTCTTTACTTTACAGACAACGTTACTCTTCAGCTTGATGGAATATTGTATTACCGTGTTGAAGATCCGTACCAAGTAAAATACTTCTGAAGTTTTCTCAGTCAATATACGAGCAAGTTATGTACAACGAAGACGAAATTTTGTAACGTTATGTTGAAATCTAGGCGTCTTATGGTGTTGAAGATTGTGAATATGCCGTCACTCAACTTGCACAGACTACTATGAGATCTGAGTTAGGTTCGTGCATATCTAAGACTACATTTACTTTGACTTGAAAAAATTATAACCTAAACATTTATTTCTTCGTGAACTTTTTTCAGGAAAGATAACTCTTGATAAAATATTTCAAGAAAGAACGTCTTTGAATTCAAATATTGTTAGTAAGTGCACCAGTATGCGTATGTATGCATGTACACTTTAAAAAAATCAGTGAAATCCACCTGCAAAACTTCTCGTCTTTTATTTTAGATGCCATCAGCGAGGCTGCTTCGGCCTGGGGAATAAAATGTCTTCGTTATGAAATACGTTAGTAAAGATTTTACGCCCGGCTTGAAAGAGAATTAAAGCCCTGGGCAAACTAGGAAGTATTTTTGCAGAAACATTTTTGATTCGGGATGTTGTTTGCCCTCCCGTAGAAACATTTGTTGCAGAAACAAAGCTTGCTTTCCGGAAAGAAAAATGTTTGCTATCAAATTTAGAAACATTTCATATTCCCCAGTGCTTTACTATAGTGTTTGCCCAGCTTGGAAAACATGGCGAAACATTAGCAGGAAACAATCAATGGTTTCGCAACAACGTTTCCATGCAAATCTGACCAGGACTTAAGTCTTGATCAAAATCACAGCGCATAAAGGCCAGTTCACACGGGCGATTTTCGATGCGATTTTTCTCGTGTTGAACGATGTGAAAGAGTGGATAACTGG
>JAODVM010161626.1:0-14604 GCA_025400095.1 Phenganax marumi
TTTTTATACAAATTGAATTGGAAACAGAGTCAAAAACTCAGTTTTTTTGCTTCATGTTTTGGCATCAACCAAGCATAACGCTGATCTACTGTAGTTATCGTTCCAGTTGATATTACAGTTCACTGGGTTAGGTTAGGTTAGGAAACGTAATGTAATTAATAATTATATTCTTGTTTACATGTGTGTATCATAGTTTGGTGTGATAAAATTGTTTAATAATGTATGTATAATTTTAACTCTGTACTAAATATTACCTGTAATTTAGTTTAATACTGCAAGAGGTTTTTATTAAATAAATAAATAAATAAATAAATAAATAATACAAAAGCTAATCAGGTGCCGGTTGTATCAAAAGCTATAAACGGCGATCCACCGTATAAATTTTTTGTCCGGCGGATAGTTAAACGGCCGATAAAACTGCGTTTCACGAAGCCCGTTTTGTCTTGCGTTTAATTATACGTAGGATAAGCTCTAATTTAACCAGGCGCAAAACCGGATACAACCGGTTTTATTCTGTTGTTGCTACCACGTTGCTACGCGTTGCCACAGAGGAGTTGCTATGCGGACGTATCGCGAAAATATTTCAAAGCGAAAATTCAAAATGGAGACCAAGCCAGCAAAAAATCCAATTTTTTGCCGCTGAGTGCGCTCTAATTCTTGAGTTTGCTGAGGAAAGCACACGTAAAATACGAAATCAATTCTCGAACACTTCAATAAACAAAAAAAAAGAACGAAATAAGGCTAGAAACTGCGTGGCTACGATTTTTTCTGGTTTGTTTTGTCTCGTAAACGGCGGTGGTTTGCCCACCAAAACAGTATTGTTTCCACATGCAGCTCGTTGTCGTTGTGGAATTGCCGCACTACTATCCTGTCAATTTCACGTCTAAAAACTCTAGCTGCTCGGCTATTTACTCGTGGAAGTTCAAACAAATGAAAAGCAGGTAATCTGTACTAGTACAACGCGGTTTTTGTAAACTTTTAAATTGACTGCAAAAAAAACTTTATTTACCGCATAGCGATTTAAACAGTCTCAACAGACCGTTTAAGTTTACTCAGTGGACAGGCAAAATTTAACCGGTAGATGGTGCTAAATGGGCTTCGTGCAACGCAATTTCTCAAGGGTATAAATTTTATACGGTGGAAAAAGAGTTATACGGTGTATAGCGACTGCAACCGGCCCCAGCACAACTGCCTCATTATGCATCGTCTTGAGCGTTAGACTCATGCAAAATTTCGCCGTTTGAAACAGGCTTAACATTTGACTACATACACGAAGCTGACGTGGAAATCTACTCAAAAACATACGGCAGTTAGAGAAAATCCCCGACGATTTGTAAGGCCTGGTCATCCTGGTTCTATCATCTATCGCCGATGATCGGCGACGCTCCTGCGACTTTTGTTCTTGACCATCGGAGAAGAAAATTATTGGAGCTAGACAAAATATTGCACGAATCAGGGATCAAGTACAATCAACGTCGCCGATCGTCAGCGATATGTGAGAACCAGTAATGTGAACCAGTCTTTAAGCTCTCTGATTCTTCATGAATAGGGGCACAAGATATTTTAGTTATTTAGATATTTTAGCTACAACTTTCATAGATAGATAGATAGATAGATAGATAGATAGATAGATAGATAGATAGATAGATAGATAGATTATTTAATGAATTACCTCGCAGCCTAGAGGCTGAATTACGTAATTATCTATAAAACATGTAAAATATATGCACCTATAACTTACAGTATTGTTACCACTATACGATATGTCTCTGTAACTTCAATTATGCACGCCCCTTGTGGAAATCAGCCCAGGTTGTCAATGGTTAGCGTGTTGAAATAAAGATATCTACTACTAGTGCTACTACAACTCGCGTCTGAGAAGTACTGTTCCTGTATAAATGGATTGTTTTGACATCTTTTACAGCTGTCTAGCTTGTCCCAATTACTTCTGGATCCACATTACCGCACCATTGATGGTTTTCAGGTAAACTGTTCCGTATATATCTCATGAAGTTAGCAAATGTGCGTTCCCAATGCCACCCGAGATGCCTCTTTTATACAGTTATTTTTACAGGTTGTTTTCAGTCATGTGATTTTGAGATTTTAGATGACGGGCAAATCGAGTCAAAAATAGCCGTTAGAAATTTTTTAGTTAATTTCGACAGCAGTTTAAGACGTACAGGTTTCATTCCTTTTTAATTCATTGCAGAACGCGCCAATGAAATGGGAAAAAATCGTCAACAAAATTGTTGGCTTGCCCGTCATTTGGTTGAAAAACCACGTGATTGCAAACTACTTATAGTGAAAGCAACAAAAAACGAGTTGATCGCATTGAACTAAAATACATGGAACGCTATCTGAAGCCAAAAATTGAAGCCAAAAGTCCGAGGTCGGCCCTAGTCTTACCACACAACGGAAAACACGGCCGAGAAACCAAAAATATAAACACTTTCGGAAAACGAGTCAAAGTTTGCCAAAAAAAACAAGTTTTACGAAGCTACTAAGCCTTTTTTAGCAGAAAGTAAGAAAAAAACACAAAGAAAAAAATAAATGCAGTAAATGCAGTTTTTTTCTAATTTTATGAACGCACTGCCCCCAAATAGCTTCTTTTTTGGCAAAAACGTACAACTAGGAGTGAAGTCTGTATTACCGCGAGAAAATCGCGAAACAGTAAACACGCGTGTCTGGGTGTCAAATTTGGCTTCAATTGATTATTATACAGTATTGGTAGAGGTAGCGTTCCATGTATTTCAGTTCAATGGTTGATCGTGGTATTCCTGTGTTTTAGGTATTAATACAGAAAGAATGGCTATCGTTTGGCCACATGTTTGCTGAACGGTGTATCTCTCAATCATCATCTGAAGGACATGGACCGATATTTTTGCAATGGCTTGACTGTGTTTGGCAGGTTTGTTCATTTCTTGAAATTGTAACACGGAAAAGTGCTTTTCAAGATGGCGTCTCACTTCTAAGCATTGAACTGAAAGATGTGGAATGCTACCTGCATCAAAACAAAACATGCCAAAACCCCTAAAGTCGTGTTTTCTGCATGGCGCCGAACAACAACGATCGACTGCCAGTGGCAAAACTTGAGTATTTTTACGTGGTTCTGTTCCTGATTTATGGCTCATATGAGTTTTTAGTAGCTATTACGTTTAAAGGAAGGTCAAAAATACTTATAAAAGATTTCAGACACAAAATTAGGTTTAATTGTATCGATTATCGGGTGTTTTCCTGCTTCACTTGGCGTTTCACGAAACAAAAGAAATAACGATAAGGGTAATTTCTAAGAACCTAGGCATTGTCTTCGTCAATTTATTACAAAATATAAAAATTATTCAGTAAAAAACATCTTGTTCGGCTGCGGCAGCGCTGCATGATTGATGTTTTAAAAACAGCTTGTGTTTGTTCAAGATTGTATTGTTCGCGTGGTAGGACTTGTTTCTAACCGGCATTCTTGGCTTCAAATTTTTGGCTGCAAGTAGCTTTCCATATATCTTAGCTCAATGTTTGGAAGCCTCTGGCCAGACGCGTTGAAAAGTTTACTTGCTAATTCATGTTGTGCTCTTTGTTTTAGCTCCTGAATCAATTTCCTTTTTCATTTGAATTCAACGAAGCACTTTTGCAGGTAAACGCTGCTCATAGACGGATTTTCGTACTTTTTAATGGGGTTGTGCCATAAATTTTAGGGGGGTGAGCTTAAATACGCGTGATTTTCATTGAACCAAATAACCCTACGGCAAAGGCAGTGAAATGTAAATATATCTGGAACGATATCTGGTCCGTAAGCCCGGACAGTCATCAGTGCAAAGCAGACTTTCCGTAATCACGCGTCTCTTTAAAAGACACTTTTAATTTAAAAAGAGATGTGTGATTACGAAAAGTCTACTTTGCACTGTTGACGGTCCGGGCTTACGGACCGAAAGCTTTGCATAAGTAATTTTGCGTGGTGTTTCCACAAAACCTTGTATTAGAAAACGCTTACTGCAAGATAATCCTTTTTGAGCGAAAAGACGTTGGAAGTTCTGCAGGCGACACAAAAATATCAAAAATATGCATAATTTGCTAACTTTGCACCGATGTATTTTTCGCATTTTGCAACAGTTCGTAACTAAACTTTGTAATTGTTCTTAGGAAATTCTTTTAAGCTTTGATGATGTGTTTCGTTCTTCTTGTCTATAGATGAAAATGTAGTCGTTAGCTGCATGGTGTCATCCAGTGACGTGACATATCATTCGATGTTTGTTTAGGTTATTGCAGATCATGTGTATTCATGTCGATTTGGAACGTTCTTGTGTGACTCAGCGCAGCAAAGCGAGGAGGAAATGGTTTGTTTATTACTTGTTGCTTTTAAGCAGAATGTGGTAATTATAGTCTTCGCCATACAACACCCGGTCGTAACTCTATAGGTTGTTTGCAATCACGTGATTTTTTAACCAAATGATGGGCAAGCCTACAATCTCGTTGACGAGTTTTCCCCATTTGAATGGTGTATACCGCAATGAATTAGAAAGTAATCAAACATTTACATCTTAAACTATTGTTGGAGTGAACTGTAAAGCTTTTCACGGCCACTTTTGACATACTTGCCCGTCATCTAAAATCTCAAAATCACATTATTGAAAACAACCTATTACCACTATTTACACACCTCTGAAAAAAGGCCTGATGTACCTCTTTTTATAGCTGATTTTATGAGTATTTTATGGAAATGTGCACAAAATAATACGCACTGTGGCGAAAAATTGATTGGCCAAAACTGGATTCGAACCTACTAGTTTGGTTTGCTATTCCAACGCTCGAGTCTGAGTTGCCCAATCGGTCGATTCGCCCGAGGTGTAAATTACTCTGATAAAGCTTTGTACACTTTGTACAGAATTCAAAAAAACCTCTTAAAAAATCCCTGAATCCTTAAATTTTCGCAAAAAATAAAAAAATCTTGAAAAATTCCCTAAATCTCTTATATTTTTTGCAACAAATTCCAAGAAATATTTTTAAAAATCCCCAAATGCCTTAAATTTTCGCAAGAAATCCGAAATCCCGACGAAAAGTGGAGGGAGTTTTCAATCCAAATAAAATTATTTTTGTCAGACTACTCCTCCGATTCGCCCAATTTCATTGCTTTTTCGGAACCCCTTGACAAGTTTGGCTTTTGTTGTCTACTTCGTTGATACCCAACTCACAACAACTACATGACTCGCATGCAGAGTAACTAAGCATGAGAGTCATGTTAATTATTTACTCATGTAGGTAATTCTAAGGCTTGGCTACCTTTGTCATATCCGTTGCTTCTAATCTAGTGCAATACTAACTATAGGCATGTAGGTTGTGCAACTAGTTGTGCTTTGGTATAAACAAGTGTTAGCAAACTTTGTCTGTTCTATTCTTTTGTTACTCGCAGATCAGCAGTAAAACTTTCTCTCTATGGACATGGATCAACCTGACCATCATGGCTGAGCCAAAGAAATTTGTAAACAACAACTACATGAAAACCAAGACAGAAAGGTTTGTACTTATGTTTGTATTAATTAAAGTGCGCGTAGAAAGGTCCAGGTCCATTGTGTATGTGGTTGATGTATTAGTCTTTTAAAGTGCTGATATAAAGGGCAGGAATATTTATACATATTTATACAGTAATTAAGTCATTTAACGTGGCTATATCGAGGTCAGGGATGGTACTTGTTTATAATTTTCAAGTCATTTAAAGTGTCTATATGATGGGTAATTTATATAGGCTAGACAGGAATTAGGGCGATTTCAGTCATTTAACCTACAATTAGTTTCAAAAGTAACTGGTACACCCGCAGTTTGTCACGATAATCGCTGATATGTTGGACGTTTAAGGCTCCTATCTAGTCTTTTAATCATCCATGTCGATCGATATCAAGGTCTGCGATTGTGCATATTTTTAATAGTAGTAGAGTAATTTGCAGTGGCTATATCAAGGCCAAGGGGTTGCACATATAATAATATAAAAATTTAATAATAATTTAATTATTAAATATAGCGCTTAATGTATAAAAATATTCTAAAGCGCTTTACAACAGTGAATCAAGCAATTTAATACCATATATAACTTTGATCCTAAAATATAATAAAAATTGAGAACATACTCCTACTTTATAAAGAATTTCTTCACTAAGATACAATGTTAAACGCCTTTCTCAATAAAAATGTCTTCAATTGATTCTTAAAACAATCTAAAGTTTCGCACCGTCTAATTGAAATAGGGAGCGAGTTCCAAATTAATGGAGCAGCCGTAAGAGACAATCATCCGACCTTAACTGATAGCTACTTCGGTGTTTAAAGGACAACAATTTTTTTTTTATTGAGGTGCTAAATCATGAAGAGCTTTATACGTTAATAACATAGTATACGATATTTGAGTCATGTGCAGTGTCTCTACTTTAACGTCAGGGATTGTGCATTTTAAACATATTGCAGTCATTTAAAGTGTGTATTAGGGTCTGGAATTGTACATACTCGTAGTATTAGAGTAGTTTTAGATGCTGATATTCACGGGCCAGTTATTCAAAACTTGGATAACGCAATCCATTGGATAGTGAATTTTTTAACGTTCGTTTTTCCGATTTCTTCAACGATATAAATATTAGAGACTTCAATCTGTCGATATCAGTCGTAATTTTTTGTTATAACGATCAATGAAAATTTCACGAAGGCTACAAAAAATCACTATTCACCACCATCGAATAACCGGCCCCAGGTCAGGAATTGTAAATGTTTGTGATGTTTGAGTCGTCCAAAGTTTCTGTATTAAGGTCAGGGATTGTAAAATCAAAGTAATTCCGAATAAGGAACTCATTATTAAACTCTGTTTTTATATAATCTGTATATTTCGAATCAATCGATTCATCTTCAGCAACATTTACAATAAAGTCGTTAACTATACGCGTTTTATAGTTAACGACTTCATTGTAAATGTTGCTGAAGATGAATCGATTGATTCAAAATATACAGATTATATAAAAACAGAGTTTAAAATAATGAGCTCCTTATTCGGAATTGCTTTGATTTTATATTTGCTGAAACTATCAGCTGGTAAAGGAGTCAGGGATTGTATACAGTAAAAAAATAAAGCAAAGTTTCGATGCTCTTGAGTTTTGGCAAATCGGAATTGACAAAAAGTGTTGATAACAGCACAAAACTGTGAAGTCGATAAATTGTAATTTTATTTCTTTGCAAATTGTGAATTACCTGATAAGTTGCGTCATATTTACATTTACTTACGCGAAAATTGCTGCAGGGTGAGAAATTTGAAGTTTTTTTGTTCAACACATTTTAGCATATTAATTCCAAGATATCATATCCCATCTTTGAACGTTTGGGAGTCTTATTACGCCAGAACCAGGCTTGAGGTATGTTGTATACTGTATTTATAGTAGCATATTGCTCTCGGAAGTCAATCTAATCGTTTGGTCCACTCAAGTTTTAAATTGAAATTCCTTCGAAGCAGACATTACCCGAAACCCATCTTAATTTACAAAATTCTAAATGGCGACGCCGCACCAAATCTTGGAGAAGTTTTTCGTTCCGATAGCAAAAGAGATACAGCGTATAATATCAGAAGTGCAGGCACTGATTTTTAGCACCATGCACCTGAGCGAAATTAGGAATTTGGCTAAAGGTGCTTCAGTTAAAATGAGGCCTTGTATGCATAGCAATAATCTCCCTTGAGAGGCGAAAATTGCTGAATCCGACCTACAGCTCTTTTAAGTCGATTGCAACACAAATAATGAGTTGAGCCTTGCTCGCTTACAATCATGTGTAGTGCATTACTGCTGTTTTACTGTTTCCCTCATGTTTATCTTCATTTTGTAAATAGTTAATTGTTTTATTCACAATCCTTGCGGAAACCAGCCAACTACTTGCTGTTAGGGCTCGCGCGACAAACTAAATGGAGATTACTTCATGGTTGATGAGAGAGTACGATTTTTATGAAAAAATTGAGTGAGCGAATAGCGAACAAGTGAGTTTTGCCAGTTCTTCACAACGAGTGCATTATAAAAATCGTATAAGCGAACCAACCATGAAGTAGTATGTTTATTATATGATACACAGAATTGTTAATATGACGAGTAAAAATTCAAGAACAGATTGGTGAAAAACTCTTTGTTTTCATTTTAAACGTATATTCCTGCCGTTTGGTTCTTGCAAATTTATATTCGCAGACAATTTCTTTCTCGTGTTATTTCTTGCCCCTGTTTCTTTAAGCGTTCAATAGCGTTCCATAAGTTCTTTTACGATAGCATTCTTAAACGTCGCCATGTTATTTACGTGCACGAAAAGCGCTAGCGAACAGACGATTTTTTCACATGTGAAAAATATCGTCCGTCCAATCAGAAAGCCGACTCGATAATTTTCACATGTGAAAACGATGCATACACGGTTTTTATTTTAATTATTTTTCGGTGGAAAATGTCATATCATATAATAAAAGTACGTATGTATATAATCTTCAACTTTCTGTTCTCCGTAGGAGGATCTAGAAGCGGCAAAACATTTCGCGAAAGAACAGCGCCAGTTACAGGAAGACTTGTGTGCGGTAGGAATGTAAATTTGCTAAGGTTTCATAATTAGCAATGAGATTGATTGGTCATAAAGGGCTCATTACTTCAAGGCTCCTCTGTTGTGTTTTTCAGACGCATGAACGCTTTAAATTGTAATAAAAATTCATTTAAAAAATAAGAACAACGACAAATTGGAACGTGGAACGGTGCACAGCACTAAAAGTCAAGGATTACTGGTACACGTAAAAAAGAGAAATTTCGAGACCTATACAGACAAAAAACAACTAATTTGCGAGGTTTCTTCCCATTTGTCGTTTCTGGAGACTTTACTTTAAATGCACGAACAATGCATTCTAGTTTTCCTTTGAGGCTCGTTTGCACTAGCGATTTTCATTGCGATTTTTTCTCATTTTAACTGATGTGATGGATTGGAATAGCTAACGCGAATGTCGGGCACTTCCAGGAGCGTTTCATGTTTGTATAGTATTTCACTGTGCCGTATCCTTCCGAGAGTCAGGAAAATCGCCATGATTACATTATTCAAGTATTTTGTACATGTACAATCCCTGACCTTGACGTAATCACTTTTATTGACTCAAATATTATGTAATGTATACAAACGGCGCAAGTGGTCTTTATCAGATTTATAAACCGGAGGCGGAGCCGACTGTCTATATAGCTATCTGGTAAAGACCGAACTGCAAGATTTGTATATACCGAAACTTCTAAAATTCCAAGGCTTCTAAAATTCATGATTCTTTAGGCGTATTAGCTTTGAAATTTTTAGAATTGAGATGATCTACGCTCTAAAAATTAAAGGAGAAATTTTGAGCAAGTTTATATCAGATATAAAGTCTATATATATCAGATATAATGGATTTTATAAGTAATATTTACAATCTCATACCTTGATGTATAGCTACACTTTTGTAGAATATGTTGAGCAAACACCAGGAGTTAAGAAGGCAATTGTCTGATGCTCCAGAGGATGGTCAACGATCCGAATCATCAATGGATAGCGATATGTCCTCTATCATTACGAGTGAAACGAAAGAGGAACTTGTTAACGAAGTAGCAGAACGTTTTGAGATCAAGACGAATTCACTGAAAGCAAAAGGAAGCCGCCGTATTAGCAGTATCCGCTCAACCGAGAGCAAGTCGCTTGATAACTTGTTGCAAAATCGCCGTCAAGAAACTGACAGCAAAATAAGACGTCGTTTTGGTTCGAGCAAATTTTATGTGATTAAGCCTAATCGAAAAGAAATTTTTAATTCAGGTGTGTTCCCTAAACGGCGTGAAAAACGTCCTGGTCGTATTTACTTGAATAAACGCCTCCATCGAATCAACGTCGCAGGCACTGGCATAGTAGCATGAACAGTATTAAGTGCCATCCCGAATAAACGCCGCACTTTTCCTGGTTGATGCGGCGTTTGTTTGAAGCAGTCTTAACCAGCAGCTGAAAACACATAGAAATTTATTCGTGTTGTTTGACATAAATTTTATTCTAAAAGTTTACTTTTTTCAGTATAAAATTTTAACTTTGGTGAAACTTGAGTTTGTATTTATCAAACGGCAAATTTACAGTTAATTGTGTACAATTAACTGTAAACAGGCGCCGCCCAACAGGCGCCGCCCTTGAAGTAAACGCCGCCCTTGAATAGGATTTCACCCGCAATGCAAAATATTTTATAACCATCGCGACTTTTGTTCAAGTAAATACAGTATTTGGACGTCACGTAGTTTAGAGCTACTGGAGTGCACTAACACGTTCACCATTTAGCCAGGTTTCGGCTTCTTTTGAGTCACGCAAGCCAGCGTTCCTAAGTGGCTGTTTACATTAGCCTTACAGGGAGGGCTGGCCCTTCCTGTAGGGCTGTTTTTTACTAATGTTTACATGGATAATTCTGGCTCTACATCTAGGGCTGGGATTGCACGCCCGCACTGTGTGTATGCGTATTTGTTAAACTTTCAGTCCGACTACGAGGGCCAGCCCTCCTTGGTGCGTTTTATGTGGGAAGTTCCAGCCCTCCTTGCCGAGATCTCGGGTAGTTAATAGCGAGATCTCGCCTGGGAGGCCCTAGCCCTCCTCTCATGTAAACGAAAATAATTTTTACTAGAACTTCGAATAGCACGCGGGATCTTGCCTAGAAGGGCTAGCCCTCCCTGTAGGGTTCATGTATACAGCCCCTAACCCGGGTACTCAAAAGTTGATTTGCTTGACTCTGGTTTAAGAGAAGTTTTTATCTGTTTTTTATGAACTTGTAATAATTATTTACATGTCTCATCCAGATCAGAAGAGGTTATGATTAGCCAAGTTTCGAAACGAGTACACATACAGAAGTGTACAAAAAATAGCTTCTACAACGAATTACACAAAAATGTCAAAATAAATTCCCAGAGCTATAATAAAGCAGGTTTAACAAAGGGGACTTCTTCACGACGCGCCGTCTGTCGAAAACCTTGTCGTACAAATTCGAGTAGAACACTTCGCTTTGATGTTCTCACTTGTATTTCTGATTGAATGTTGTTCCGTTGCAGCTTTATCTGAATTTCGTGAAGAAAAAGCCGAAGTTGCAAATGTCGTGCGAAAATCCCAAGTGTTCAATGGTTTACGTGATTATCTCGATAGTGAAGGTATAAACATTATTAGGTGTAGTCAATTAGTCTTTCTCCTGCTATGCGACCAGGCCTTAAAATCCGACATTTTTGTGTGGCAAAATCGTTGGTTTTGACCGTCATTTTTGATCAAAAGAAAATACATAGACTTTTATCTCTCTTAACAATTGTTTGACACTTGCTGCCTTCACATGTGATGAGAATTCAAATTAAATAGTAAAATTTTTCAACGTAAATACGCGCCGAAAATTTACATTTTTTCATCTCGTATTTTCTCGGCAAAATTTCAAAATCTTTTACTGGGATTTCACACAGAGCTGGCAACACTCTTAGGTTTACTAAAAAACGAGAAATTTTGTTTCAGTTTTTTTTCAATAAAACAAAGTTTGCCGAATTCGATTACTTTGCCACCCAAAAATGGCAGATTTAAAGTCGCATAGCGCGAGAAAGGCTATAATTGCTTAAAGCGGTCCATTTCGCTCATTGAGATGAATAAACCTGGAACGACTATATAACGTTATCAAAAACGTGTAAAAAGCTGGCGTCAGCAGAGGTCGTAACGTTCATGGGGCATCTACTGACCACAAAAAATAACTTGACGTAATAAATCCGTTTTTTACCAAAGTTATGAAGCGTTTTTTATCAAAATGAAAATCAATCCACTCATGATACCCTCACTTTGTTTATCTGAACTTTCGAATGTTCTTGAGAACAGTTTTCCACCGTAAACTCTCGTCACCTACTGTATGCTCGTTTGAGTGAGGGATATAACCACAGACCAATATACATGTTTTCGCACGCATATGAAAACATAAAAAACGTGTTTACCTTAGGTCTGATAAAGATTAGAGTTGACGATAGTTAGTAGTCGCACAACTTGCGTTCTTTTATTTTCAATGCTGTTCCAAGATTATCAAGAATTTGAAGTACTCATAAAAACTATCGTTGAACATTTAAAGCCTGGTGTAGGCGTCACGTTTTCGTCGAATGTAATTCATTCATTTTAGTATAAAAGACTTTAAATCTCGACAATTCTATGTATAACCATGCTTAATGCGATAAGTCAGCTTTAAAATGTTACCTAAACTGAACTCTTTTTAATTGACAACTCTCATCTCTCATTTGACTCTGGCTTTATGCTTTCTTTTTCAGGTCTAAACTGGCGTGATGAGAAAGAGATAGAAGTGACGCCGATAGTTTGCTGTGGTTTCTTGACGAAACGTGGAAGTAAGTTAATTAGCCTTTCTCATGACGCCATTTTTGGGGTACTAGCTATCTGAGATGATAATCAATAAATATAGGTTTTGTATTGTCATTGTTCTAAATAAAACCTTAATAAGTTCATTTACAGCTTAGATTTCTCTGATTTTGACATTTTTTTCACGAAAAGTACCCCAAAAATGGCGTCGTGAGAAAGGCTAATTCATATTAACTCTATTGCGCGCTATGGAGTGTTGATTAGCGTGAAGTGCAATCGTTCAACATTGGATTGGGGATATTCAATCGTTTTAGATGTTCGAAAGAACTGGTTGCCCCGTTGGTTTAAATTGGATCTGAGAAAAAATTGCTTGGCATACTTTGAAAAACGCGAGGTATATAATTGTCAACTCTGCGTAATGCGCATGCGCGAGACTGTAGTTTCCCGACTCATTTTGCTAAGTACGATTTCTGCTACAGACTTGATTTTGATCAAAATGAAACGAAGGAACTCCATTACTATAGCTTGAATGCACATTTGAAATTAGTAAAGTTACAACATTTGGCTGCGAAATGTTGTAAAATGCGGAAAATAAAGCCCCGCGAACTATGCAAATTTTATTTATTCTTGGATAACGTGCTGAACTTTCTACCATTTTTGAGTCGAAAGCTGTAACAATGGCGAATTTGCATTATATAATAGACTAATGTTTGATTTAGGTAAATATTACCACAGCTGGAAAGATCCCCTTGACTTCAGTAAAACTGCGAAGTATGATTGCAGAATGTTGTAAAATGGGGAAAAGTTACAGAGCGTTTACACGAATATCAAAACAGGCACGGCACGGCGTTTAGGGGTGCCGAAAACGACCTTTCAAATACTGCTCGGCACGACTAATTTTTTGTGTACGAGTGCCCGTTTTGAAACAGATCCGCATCGTTTACTCCCAAAATACCCGTGCCGTGCCGAAAATGCTGTCGTGTAAACGGAGTTTTAGTTGTGCCAAAGTTTCAAATTTTGTATATGCTGTGTGTAACACGCAGAAATTGCAACCATTTTTGAGCCGAAGATGGTACCGATTTCCCGCGCAATATACAAAATTAGCAAACTTCACGGCGCTATATTCTCCGCATATATCAACATTTTGAAATCAAACTTTGTCATTTTACTGAATTTTTGATGCTCTTTCTAGCTGTTGTAATGGATTGCCTGCTTTGTGAGATTGCTCGCCTGTGCCGAGCTTTAGCGGTAATATCATGTATCAAACCCTACTTTGCTTTACATCGTTTAAATGTTTTCATTTTTCCCATCCAGGACCGAGTACCGAAAGGTGTTATCGAGTGCTCTAAGATTCTTGAGGTTTTTGCTGATGATAAATGTAGGAAGGGATGTAAACATAAATTCTACGCCGTAACAGATGAACGAACTTTTGCATTCAAAGCAAGCAGCGAGTTGCTAATGAATATTTGGATAGCAACGCTCAGCATAAAGTCAAGTAACATAAGCATTAGGTGATTTTAGTGCAAACATTTCGTTTTCGAAATATTTTAGTTCATTATATATGTAAATAAGATAAATGGACATATTTACATTCATTAATCTTTTGGCGCGGGGCCGAGTTGCTCAAAGCTGGTTTAACGTTAAGCTTGGGTGAAAATGTAACTTGCTGTCTAGTTCGTCCATTTCTGTAAATATGTTTATTTCAAAACGTTGAAAATATATACTTCTATTCTTGTAGATGAGATTGGTAAAAAAACGTGTCCTAGTTTGAAGGTAAACACCTAACAATCTTCCTTCAAACTTTATGCTAACCCAGGATTAAGCTAACCAGCTTTGGAACAACCGCCCCCGGATGGCTTTGCACTTACACGGGACCCCCGTATCTGCACAAGGTTTTTTCGGTAACAATTTCATGTCCAAAAGACGCGAAATTCTCGGTTAGGAGTTGGGTTGGCAGCAGGGTCAGGCCTACATGAAGTATTCCGCTTTTCTGGACATGAAATCACTACCGTTTTTTCCATGTAGTATTCGTAAAGGGTCCTATCCGTGCAAGTTTTCGCCCACTTACGAAAGTCGCACCGCAGCAACAGCGAGTTTTCCATCTACCACGCGTTAAACAGGCTTTAAACAAGGCTACAATCATTCATAGAATTAGAAGTACCAGTTAATATTATAAGACCTTTCGTTTTTGTTGCATGCCATATATGGCATGCAACTTTCACATAGCGTAAATTTCGTGTCTGTCCGAGTGAGTGAGCGATG
>JAODVM010161737.1:0-14604 GCA_025400095.1 Phenganax marumi
GAGGCGAACAAAGTCTGCCAAGAAAAACGGCTCTGCCGTTTGCCGTAGCTTTTGAACGCGAAGCTTAAACTCCCTAAAGACAGCACGAACGAAACGGGAACCACATGACAAACACAAGGAAATCACGAGGAAAATAAGAAAAGGGCGGGCAAAACGAAAGGAACACGATCAGGACACGATTCCGCCACGGACAACATGGACATATAGATTATGACAGAGTAAACGAACATTGAACAATACAAAGGGCCATAAATTCCCCCCCACATAAGTTGACATCAATATCTACCAAGCCGGTGCCATACGCATGACATCAAGCAGCAAAATAATGGGGTGTACACACAACGCGTCACACATTGAAATCTAGAATCATACGCATGTATGTCGTCGTTCAAGCTCCTCAACTGACATGACTTTAGCTCCGCGGCCTGGGGACGCTGATTGGGCCTGGGATTGATTGAGCACTGCGTCGCTAAACCATTTCGAGAGACTATTGTCTTTACCCGGTTCTGAAAAAAGTGAAAATTGTTTCACACAAGGATGACTGCTAATGAAAAACACATGTGCAGTGTCACAAATATTTCATCAAGTCAAACTTTGTGGAAATACACTCATAAAAAAGTCATTTGGACGTTCATCGTATTTTTTTAAGAGCATCAAAATAAGACGCCAGCACGCACCTGAATGATGAACGACATGATGCTGACGTTGCAAGGCTGGGGGTAAGTTGGGACGTTGTGTGTTATGTGAGTACATACGAGGATTCACTGGTGGCATTATTCCATGAAATCCCTGAGCCCGCTGCTGATTCAGCATCATGGCCGCGGCAGCAGCTTGAGCAGGCGAGATGAGTGGTGGGCGGTTTACTGCAGCGGTTGCCGCAGCAACAGCGGCTGCTCTCGCCATCTGATATTGCTGATTACGTAGTGCTAGCGCTAAAGCTGTAGGATGGACGTTCATTGCCCTCGCCGCGTTCATATTGAAAGGACTGGGAATCATTCCAGGTCTCGGAATCATGTTAGGAGTGATCGGAACTTGGCCACGATACGGCATTTTACCCTGGGGAAAGCGCCTCATGTTATTCTGCCGGGGATCAAATGGTTTTCTGAACGCACCTTGGTTGCCTCGAACCTGGACACGGTCGTTCATCCCAGAACCTAGGAAAAATCGAAGGTAAAGCTACAAGAAATTTCACCAAATGAGTTCCTCACAATGATCATCAAAAAATGCTATGGTGAGTTCAACCGTTAATATTTCAATTCAGTAATGAAATGTGTAGGTAGTTACCAGAGGTCTTAGCCAATGGACGTATCCCAAAATCACTTGCAGGATTGGAATTTGCGCTGGATACTAAAGGAGACTGGGGAAGAGGAAGACTTCGTGGGGTAAGCAATGATTTTGTGGGGTTATCTGAGGATGTCCTAGGAGTATCATGGGGTGTAGATGGTAAGGGTAGACTATGAGGAGTCAGACTGGGTGAGCTGGGGATAGGGAGGCGGTGGGGAGTCAATACTTCCGGGCGGGATAAAGTATCCCCAGTAGATTCCAAACTCGTCTTGGGTGATGTGAATTCATGTGGTGACATTAAAGTTGGGCTGCTCGACGTGGCCTGAGACGAGTCACAGAGCTTCGGTGATGACGTATGCTGACGTTGCAAGTTATCGTTCAGGGTTGGGGACGAATCCTGTTTCGTTTCTTTACCATCTGAGGATTTCTATTGAGCCAACATATTAAATTTATTCAAGAAAATTTTAATTCTTCAAAGGTAAACACCAAGGAGTCTTAACTAACCTGATCGTGTTTGTCGCAGTGGTATTTGCGAAGAACAGAGGTCGGTACGAACGCTTGCGAGATAGCAGGATAGTTCTACAAACAAAAACAGATATAAGAAAACTAGTACTCAAGTCATGCTGCAAACACAAGTGATAATTGTAAACTTACTGCATTAGGTTTTCCTCCAGAATGCTTCGGTGTTTCTTCTGATGAAATCTCGACATTACAAGAATATCTAAACATAAATACACATACAACTCAGACCAAGGGCCCAACGTGCACATGTGTATTGCGCAATCAACACATCTGCAAATATTTACCGAGGCTGAAACGCCTTCTTTTTTCCCGCCACTCTTTGCTCAATATTCGCCGCTGAGCCAGTGAACTTAAACAGATCGGGACCAGAGGTATCCACATTAAACACGGGGGGTGCGCCGTACAGATCTTCTGGGGTCAGAGGTCTGGCACGAGTGAGAGGAGAAAACACGTCGTTGACTGGAGAAGCTAAAAGAATAAAAAACACTAGTATATAAGATGAAGGAAGGCTAGGTTTCAATAAACAGGATTGGATGATGTTTCGTCTTGTACGTGGCGATGAAAAGCACAAACAACAGAGGGTAAGCTTGACTTGCTCGATGCTGAAACACGCACCCGTTCTCCGAGCATCAAATGAAGACCTTAGTTGAGGCTCTGGTTGCGCGTGATTGACGAAACCAACGGGAGACTGGGAACGTCTGATGACTTCTTGTAGTAACTGGAGTGGCGATGGTGAGCGACTGACCGTTCTTCCTTTGTCTTTGGCGGAGGGAGGTCTGGGAAGCAAGTGAGGCGGAATGTCTGGTATCTACAGATAAGAGTGGAGTAAATAAAATTTCAATCTACGTATTCTTAAATGAGTAATCTGCATTCAACGACAGCAAAACGTCATTAGTTTAGGACGTCAAGTAATTTCATTGTACCATCGAAAAACACGCAAGCAAGCGAACATAAGAATAATTCGCTAGCTCTAGTAAACTTTTGAATTTGAAAATGCTTCACAAGCTCACCAAAATGCCAGATTTCTACTTACTGTGGGTGTTGGCTTGGCAGGTAAGTTGCCAGAATCCTTCATGGTCTGCACCAGTCTTAAAAACACCTGAGATTCTACAGTATCCTTTGTTCCGTGTACCTTCTTGTCCTCGTCATCAATAGCAACCCCACCTTCACATTCGAGATCCTCCAATGTCACTGCACCTTCATGAGAGAACATAATGTTGTTGGTAGAGCCTCATCATCAACCAGACTATACTCCATGACAACTAGAAGGTACCTTTGACAGTTTTATGCGGAATGACGGAGTCTAGCAACGGTTGAACATCCACGTCAGAATCTTGTATGATATTCATCAGATTGTCTTCACACGAATCTGAGGTCGCCATGATTGGAGTGAACAAATTGTCTGAATCAGGTGAAGGAGTGCGCACTGGAGAGCTCAGAGTCAAGCCTAAACGACAAAAAATTTGATTATTAACGTAGTCACAACAATATAAGAACAACTGTTATTATAGATTCCCACCTGCGATTTCTGCTAATTCGTCAGCAATAGACGATCGTCTACTGTTGCTCTGACTTGCATTCAGGCTATTGCTTCGGCTGCGTGGTCGTCCGAACCACTGGGAGAATCTGCTGCTAGTTGCTTGACTGTCATACTACACAAGTCAACAGAACAATATCTAGGGGTAATACTAAATCCTGCTGGTGTTCAAAGTAAACTGAGCTATACCATACCATGCCAGAAATAGGTAGAGCATTTTCAGCCATATCAAAGAATGAGTTGATATCAAACGTTTGACTGTCTTCCAAGACTTCTTTGGAAATATTTTGTTTTGTTTCTTCAACAGCTGCCAAACAAAATAACATTTAGAAGGCTCAACATGTCATGGTTCAAACATGATTTAAAGTTTCGCCTGACATCACAAAATCGAATAATATTTGAAATATACCGGAAGATTCCTCCTCATCTTTTCGACGCTTCTTTCGTTTGTTACCTAACAACAACATTGAAACGAGACATAAGAGATTACGCTTAGCTTAAGATCACAACCAAGTCCATTCTTTGTTGGCAATTCAATACAATATTTACCTTTGTCTGCATCGTCAAATCCTCTCAGTTCTATGGTCTCTTGTTGACTTGTTGGGCCATGTGTGAACCATTCTGGTTGAGCTTCAAGGCTGTTTGTTCTCCTACGAGTCTTTCCTGCGATAAACACATTGAATTTAAAACATTACCAATAAAACTTGGCATTAATCTATTGTGCAGCGACCTACCATCGTTTCGTACATCGTTTCTTTCATTTCGAAAGTTTCTTTCAAATCTCATGTCACCAGTTGGGGAACTCTGAATCAAAGAAACAAGAAGACGTTCTCATCAATGTCATTTCACTCTGGCAAAAACATTTGCCAGCAGGAAAAAATCAACAATTTAGAGGCAACATAAAATAAATGACAATAAAAATTTGAAATATTTAGTTTAGTGTTACCCTGCCCCTTTCTCTGGTTTTCTCCCTCCCCTCCCATCCTCTTCCTAATCTTCCACTTGTTTTGTTTCTTCCCTCACTTCTTCCATCATGATCCTGTTTTCCAGCATTCACTTGACAGCCACGAACAAAGCTTCGTCCCTGAGGACTTAGCACGATGCCATCTAGTCTAAAATGCAAAAATCAGAGTAAAAACATACACAGTCTTGAACCAATAACACCAAAGTAACTTACAGATATCTTTTTTTGGCGTCATTGATCGGCGACGCACTACGATTCTCACTTTCCGAAGAATAGTACCACAATTCAGGATCCCATACCCCTTCTCTACACAAAGTAACACAAAGCTATTAAATTTGCGCTACGAATACACAAAATTATATCAGCCATATGAAGCCAGGTGCAAAGAAGGCTATTATAGTCCACCATATCACGCTTTTGCTGTAGAAATCTGATAAACTAAGAATGACAGCAATAATGAAAGGTTTCTTGTAAATTTAGATGCCAAAAAATCAGTCAACAGGTTTCTTGCTATCAAGTTTTAAAATTTTCTGCCCAGTTCTTCACCTGTTACAATACTTGTCTGACAAAGCAGCAGGCCGAACATTACTCAACCAAGCGTCTTTTACAGCAAGGCATTCGTCCTACAAAAAGAAAACGTCGATGAGAACGGTGAAAGTACAAACATCACAATGGTTTTGTAGCTCATGCATGGATTTTTTTCTACCTTCGTATAGCTTAATGATTTTCCACGTGGGGCCACAATATCCGCGCTTTTTACCCCATTTTCTAGTTCGTTTACCTCGCCTTCAGTCGGTTCTGAATCTATAAAATAACACACAAATATCAAAGTAGATCTCTTAAGTATCTACAAACAAAATTAGACAAATAAACGGCAAATAAAATAATAAAAATGCCAGTCATATAGATAAAATTAGTTTGAAACGGTTAGAAAACAAACCGCAAATACCTACAAGCTTAAAAAAATTGGAACAAAACGAGATTAAAAACAAAATTCCGACCTGTTGTTGTTGGCAAATTACGAATTTCTTCAGTAGGAGTGGAGATGGCCTCCACCGAAACGCTCATTATTCAAGTTTTCTACCACGAAATATCGAAATTTTTTCATACATAGAAAGCAGAATAGTGTATGGGTAGATTTTTAGTGTTTCTAGTCGATTGCTCTGCTGAGTTGTGTTGAATATTTTCGGTTAAAGTTGGTCTTCGTTGTGTCAAGTCCACTCAGCAGCCATTTTGTTGCGAGCGAGCTCTTTAAAATATAAGAACGATTATGCACGCATGCGCGGTCTGTCTACTATCACCCAGTCTCTCTTTCTATTTCCGCCCATTTCCAGACTCTGGTTCCTGAAGCGCACGATGCCAAAGATCTCTAATTACAATTCCCTAACAAATTAGCTGTGTGCCGTCAACAGCGTGTTTGACCGCTGCCAAGCACAGAAGAATTTCTTCAGATACTGCGGTTCCCTCCTGTACAGTTGTTCCTTCCTACTTTGAGCATCATGGGGTCAAATTGCAAATGCAAAACCAACATCCGCGCGTGGAGAAGGTCGGAAGCGCATAAACTGCACACCGACATTCACTCAGGAACACGCGACGAAATCCCATCTTAAACCAACTTTTCCTCTCAAGTATCGCGTGCTGGCCCGCGACCAAGGGCTAGCAGCTGTAGTCCTTCGTCTCATTTGAAAAACACAAACAAAACAATCAATCTTTACACTCCTGTTGTTGTACCGTTTTGATCATCACATTGTTATCACATGTCACACACCAACTCTTTGGCAATAATCAAAACACACTCTACATGATTCCGCAATGGCAAAGTACGGGCCGTGGATAATCACATGCTCATCAGAGAATGGTCGTGTAATCAATATAATCGATTATCTGCATGGTTTTTGAAAACAATACCGGTGTTAGTGTAATTGCCGAAGTCAGTTGGCTGGCGATCGTAACTTTTTCGAGTATTATCGCCACAGAACGCGATCGTTTTTAAAATCTATAAAACATGATGAAAACGATCTGTAGCCTGATCAATCAAGCACACCGGTAACCCATGACAACGATAGCGTGTACACGCAAGCGACACCGGCAAGCGCTCCCCATCAGAGAGATGGAACATTGCCAACGTTTTCAAGCGAACCTTTCATTTGTCACCACGAACAGCTGTTGCCTATTACAAGCCAAGTATTATTATGTCTTGGCGTTTTGGCAAAAGAAAAGAAAATTATACAAGTTTTAGCTTGTTTTCAAGGCTTTACCCACAAGAAAATCTTGCAAACTTCCCATTTTCTTATATCGCTTTTTGAGTCACGCTTTTTGCGTCATCCTTTCGTCAGGAGCACGAAACTTTACGCAAATCTTTCGTCTTATCACGCAATACGTCTCGTGTTCGTGTCTCTGTGTTTACGGCACGGAACTCGCACACTTATGTGTTTTCACGCAAACATGTTATGTCTTTTTTTTGTACTTCGACGCGCGACTTTCGGCCAGTAGTTGAAAGTTGGGTTTCTTTTTCAAAATTGAATCAATATATTTAATCACTCGCGTCTTTGATACAAAATGATAATCCGTGAATATTCTAGTAAGTCTACGTCTACGACTTAAAATACCCTTTAAAGCTATAGACTGCGTTCTCCGAATTGCATTTTTGCACTTTCGTTATATTTCGTTTATTCAAAAGAAAAAATTAACCAAACAAGGGAAAATGAAACTATGGAAAAAATTCAAAAAATTCGATTCGGCATTTGCAACACTTCGTGGTGGTGTGGACCAATCGCGTGGCTGAGAGGAGCTCCCAGAATGCAACGGGTTAGCGTTCTTCATCATGTGGCAAAAAGTTCCAAAGGTTGGACAGTTCCAACTACTCTCTTTGCGTGTAGGTGAAGCTCAACTCGTAGCAACTCGCGTGGCGCTTTTACTTGCTTTAGGCGATACGATGCTGGCCTGGAGTTAAGTAGAGACACAAAACAACGTGTTTGCGATGGTAACATCTTCAAAGCGCGCTTAAAATCGCGATGGCATTGTGTAACAGTCGTGCATACTTTACCGGCGCAGACGTGGCTAGTACTACCGGGCATATGTTTGCTGGCTACAAGAATCATCAAGCTCGCCAGCCAGCGGACGAAACATCACCTGATAGACCTATAGGCCATGGAGCTTTTGGTGTCGTCTGGTAAGCTTTACGATTCAATTCCCTAACAAACCTTACGTGCATATAATAAAAGGTGTAGCGTTTTTGAAATGCTGTTACTTTCGTAGGTCTGTCACGGACCCACGGACCGGCAAGCGAGTTGCTCTGAAGAAAATGCCGAATATTTTCAACAATATTACCTCAGCAAAGAGAGCATACCGAGAACTAAAGATGCTATGCTCATTTTCACATGATAATGTGAGTTTTGCGCGATGGTGTTATGAAAATATTGGAGGGCGTTACGCTAGCAATTTGCATGCAACAAGTGGCAACACCTGTGCTATTACGTTTTTAGGTTCTATCAATTCTAGATATTGTTCATCCTGGACCACTAGACCACTTTCAAGAAATGTATCCCTTTCAATTTATGTAGTAGAGATCATTAAATGTCATGTTATAAACTTCCTAGTAAGAGTTGGTGACCCGAAACTATTAAGTCAAGTTTACAACATCCTTTTGACAAAATATCAAATTTCGAATGTTTATTCTCCATCTATACACCTGAGAATTGTGAAAATATTGCGAGTGCGTAGGTCTTGTAGACAAAGTTGCAAAGACCCTTTGTTTATATCAACATGTCTAATCCCTGAAAGACCTCAAATAATTGCTGCTAGGAAGCTTACACACCATGTCGGCCTGTTCGTTGCATTAAATATTCAAATATCGCTCTTCCGTCCTTCGATTGCTTTTTTGCAGCGGAAATGTAGCGAGAAAAGATCGAATTCAGAAACAGATTGTACCGCTTCGACGGTGATTTAATGAGCGTTTTATTATCTGGCAAAAACACTGCGCAGACAATTTGCATTCCTGAGTGAATGTGGTAGACCCTCAGGGAAACTTGCTTGGCACATTTCCCAAAAAAACTTTAGACAAGCAGGAGCATGTTCTCGAGTAATTTCACCTCGCTTTACACGTGCATTCTCGCTTTTTAAACTTGCTTTAGCGCTCCAATTATACCTGGACATGTGTTTTTCCTGGGCAAATGGAAAGAATGAATGAACTGTTAATAGTATTAAGGTTAACCAGAAGGTCAATTCTTTGCCTCATGATACGATGTGTTGCAATATTTTCCCACGCTATAATTTCGAAATCATATCATCGTTAAATCACTGAATTTGAATGTTGATACCAAGTCTTGATACGTTTAGTTCATTTTAGCTGCAACCTTTTTCATTATTCCTGCTAATGCCGGATAATTTACTTGTCACAGAAACGCCTATGCATATTTTAAGTGTGGCTCACCATGAGGAGCAGGATAATAAGTTAACTAATCATCCTGCAATAATTTGATTAGCCTTTGAAAATATTGCCTAGTCTTCCTGTATATTTTACCAGCTAAAAATGATCCTTCCTTCCTTAACTTATTCAAAGATATTTTGTCACGGAACTAATGCAATCAGACTTACATAAAATCATTGCCTCCCCACAACCACTTAGCATGGATCATGTCAAAGTTTTCCTCTATCAAATATTAAGAGGTTAAAGTTCTGAATATTTCATTTTACTTGTTTGATATAACTACTACAGGAAAAAACTAGATCTATCAAAGACTTGCAAGCTCAAGTATCATGAACATAATGCCTGTAATAATCTCAATCGTTTTAGTATACATGGAAATAACTGTTGAGCTTTTTAGGTTTAAAGTATTTACATTCTTCTGGAATATTACATCGTGATATTAAACCTGGAAATTTATTGGTGAATAGCAACTGTTTATTAAAGGTACGTCCCTTGTAAATTCCTGGATATTTCAAACATCGTTTCTCATGTTCAAATGATTTTTAGATATGCGACTTTGGTCTAGCACGACTAGAGGAACCAGATGAAAGCGTTATGATGACACAAGAGGTAACATGTTAACTCAAGTTTCATTTTAAACTGTCTAATTAACACCAGTTGATGTTAATTGTCCTGGGAAGACTCTTGTCATTTCATTGTTTACTGAAGTTTAATACTTTATTTTAATAGGTGGTCACGCAGTATTATAGAGCTCCAGAACTACTTGCTGGAGCTGACCACTACTCTTCTGCAGGTATACAATCGAGATGGTACTATGTATATTCCATGCTTTATACTTCACATTATGAATTGCACGTCATTGTCAAAATGGAACATTCATTACTATGATGTCACTACAACTATTTTGTCACGTAATATACTATAAATTTAGCACAAATAGTTTAAAAATATCCATGTCTAAAAATGAAGAGTCTGCACAAAGAACTCTTTGACACATTTTTTAGCCATGACACATTTCCTATAGTACTAGTAGGTAGCCAAGGCTACTGCTGATGCGATGTTAATGAACTTGTTTTCTGAAAGTCAAAGAGAATAATCAAACGATATGATAACCCTTAAGAAAGAATGACCTTGCTACTAAAATATTTCTGAAATGCTCAAGCTTTCCTGTATATATCCAGCTCTTTTACATTTGACCCCATGTAGGCCTCTTTGTATGATGGAATTTTCTAGAAACTTTTAATATACAAGGTCATGCAACAGTTTAAAACAAAGGCAAATGAAAGTTTTCTTACAATAAGTCTAAATAAGTACATGAGTCTTCAATGCGTGTTGATTGAATACAACAAAGCTTAGAAAACTCACAGTTTATCACTGATATCTTCATATGCATTGGTCTGCTGTATAAATTATGTATTATGAAGATATTTTGAAGTGGTTTTGTGTGTAGAAACACTTCATTACCTCGAGAGTAAAAATTATAAGGAAATTGATTAAGGTAGTCTGACATAGCTATTACATTTGCATTAATTAAGTTGGTCTGTCATTAGATCATGTCTTAACTGTGAAAAAAGCATGGTAATGTAAATATTTCGGGTTTTTATGACCCTTTAAGACACAGAAGTCTCTCCTTGATAAGTACCAGTGTTTGGTTTAACAATGTACGATGTATTGCCACTCAACCAGTTTACAGCAAATTTGATTGGACAATTGGCTACCCCATACTAAGTGTCTGCATTGTTCTCATAGCTGTTTTCTATCAATTACAGTTGATATTTGGTCAGTTGGCTGTATCTTTGCCGAGCTAATGAGTCGAAAAATCATCTTTGAATCTGGAAGCCCAGTTCAACAGGTAAACAACTCTAGACATTCAAATCACCTGCGATGTTTTATTACTAGTCATTGCAACTTGAACATTTCCTTTATTTCAGTTGAACAGAATTGTAGACTTGCTAGGAACACCAAGCCTTCAAGATCTGCATGATGCCAAAGCAAGCAAAGGGGCTATAGCATATCTTTTATCAAAGCAACATAAACATGTAAGAACCTTGTACTGTAATCCACATAATATAGGACAAATGCTAGTTTCAAAAGGATCTTTGCCACTCATGCATTCAAGCAATGCCATATCATTCATCACGATGCTCTATTTTTCAGGACAATCTTGCCTCACTATACAATCTCTCAGCTCTGGCCACCCACGAGTCTGTCCATTTGCTTTGCCGAATGCTTGTTTTCAATCCAGTAAGTATGACATAAAGTAATCCTCTTGCCATGGAGTTGCCTTTTCTGATATTTCAGCACCTTTGATTGCAGACCAAAAGAATTAGCTGCAGTGATGCGCTGTCACATCCATATCTTGACGAAGGCAAATTAAGATATCATTCCTGTATGTGTAGTTGCTGCTTCAATTCATCTTCTGGCAGACATTACACTTCTGGTACGTCTTGAAGTTACATTCATTTTTTGCCATATACAGTAAGGCACATACGTAGATGGTCTTAACTTGTGTTTCGCTTCATAGAAATGGATCCAAATGCTAGCCAGCTGTTTGACGACAGTTATGAGAATGGTCTTTATACTGTCTACCACGTACAAGGTTGGTGATTTGATAAAAAAATAAATAAATAAATAAATATCTTTATTCAAACAAAATACCAGTGTTGGTACTTAGAATACAGTCAACACATATAGTACTACATAACAAAATAACAATATCCTCTTTGCATATAATGTAGGTACTATAATTTAACATATGTAACATATTAATAGTGCTCTTATTACTAATGCTCTCTACCATATTTACAGTTTATCAAATGAACTTAATATATCATAGCAATATTTTCCAGATAACTGTAAAATATTACTATCTTTCAAACTTAGTATATATATACTTAAACAAACTTTGTGAATCAAAAGATTTAAAAGCTTGGTTGATTTTATATGTTATTGAAAACATTCCGCCGTAGAAACGTAAATCCTGTGTTAGTACATGAGAGTAGATAACGTCGTTCATTTCCAACCTCATCCCGTTCACAGTGTATACACTTTCTTTCAGAATAAGCAATATTTCTATAACGTCCAGTTTCCACTGGTAATCTATGTGCTGACACACGTAACCGTGTGAAATACATGTTAAAACGTTTTGATAATCACCAGCGCTAGAATGCCAGTTTAGCAGACACCAGGTCAGGGCTAGGGTGGGTGTTATTACAGGCACAACATTCATGTAATATACCATTCGGAAGGTCAGCGGCGTAAGGTGTCTGCTAAACTGCACTAGCACCTCACCTGGAATCAGACAAAGCAAAAATATTTTGAGACAACGCCTTTTCATTAGAAAAAGTAGATTTTAAAAACTTATTTCTTGCCTGCAGAACTTTGGCTACCAATTCTCCACCATGATGTTTTGCCTCCTCATTCAACTGAAAGAAAATAATTAGAAACAAATCGAATGAGCAAAGTGTCAAATTTGACAAGTTTAAGAACATTGAAATATTTTGAATTTTAGCACGAAAAATATCCAAAAAAAGTATACTATACCTTGAAAAGAAATCTGTAGTGAAGTTTAAGTTTCAAAATAGCGAAAACTAGAGCAAGAATGAGCGAGAAAAACAAGAAACAAACTAAAGAAACAAGAATTAAAAAAGCGACGTCGCTCGCCATTTTGAATCGTCAAACGTGGACACGTGGGTGCTAGATGATGTACAGTAAATAATTACGCCTCGTGGATAGCCGGAAAATATAGCACGGAAGTCTGCAACGAAATAACTTCTGCATTTCATTCTAAACAAAAACAAAAGTGCATCTGGTAAATTATAAAACGTAATAATTTCTTTTACAATATAGTTTTTATCATAACATTAGGGATGGTTTGGAAAAAGAAATTGGTTCCGAGATTGTATATTCGTGACCCGAGTGATCCCGATCAACCACACATTCACCGAAGCTACTTCTGGTGTATGGTAGGTGGAGACATCTCAGCACGTGGGAAAACAAAATGGCGTCTTGCAAGGAGTGAAGGGTTCTCATTCTCCCAGCATTTTCTTATATTTCTACATCTTAAGGTCTTTCGTTACGTGTTAAAATGAAACGAACTGGAAAACGAAAGCCTGAGGTTGTAGTTTTTGAAGAACCCGCGAGAAAAAAAAGGAAAGAACTCTTGGTATATTTTAAAAGGTTTCTCTACTAAATGCAAAATAGAGGTTTCTTAATTTTATACTTGAGCAGTCGCAGACATTTGGTGTAAACTCATACAATCCCTAAGCTAAATTCTTGCTGTAACACAAATTGCTTGAGAATCCACGAAATATTGGTCATTTCGCAAGCGAGTGTTCTGTTGAATCCTTCAGAAAGAAGACAAAGTTACAAGCATTAGTCATGATGTAAGAAGTATTAATTTCAAAGACATTGCTCGAGAGGTTCGTGAACTAGGTAGGAAAAGATAGTGATGCAGATTTCACAGATCCTAAGTTCACAGACATTTCGTGATGAATGATGAGTTATATACTCTTCAGGTGTGTCGGGATTTAAAAAGAAAGATCAACGGAGATATAGACAAGAAACGGCTCAGGCTTTAGGTGCAAAGGTATCAAGGTTTCAGGCACATAAGTGTCAACTTTGCTTTACTCAGACCTGCCAAGTCTCACGATTTAATCGTGAGAGTCATGATAAGTCCCCAAATCTCACAATTTCAAACAAAATGTCTGAAGTAAAAGGCACGTCCTGCTAAGTCTATTGTCCTGCTAGTCTTAATGTTACTCGTAGTTTTCTTTTTTGTACAGATATTGCGCTTTATTTCCTAGCAACATGTTTACAGTATTTGGTATTTTCCCTGCCAAGAATACGTGTGAGCACCTAACTTTGTATGATCCAATTACGCAAGCATACCTAATAAAAAAAATAATGTATGTTAAAATTTTCATAAAATCATGTCTGCACATATTCTTGGCAGGCAAAGTATCAAAATATGTAAACAAGGTTTACCCATATATAAGCCTTGCATTACGGTTAGCTATATTAACAAAACATAAATGCATACTATCCTAAGACTGAATAGCCGTTTTCACAATAGGAGACTATTGATTATTTTCTAGACTTCTAGTGCTGTTAAATTTAATCCTGGTCATATTGAGCGAATCTTAAAATTTCCGAGTCTCACGATTTTTCAGTCAATCTCACTACTTTTTTGATAGCAACTCACTATTTTTGCTACTCAAGGGTTGGCAGGTCTGATCCAGGTGCAAGTGTCTTGCTTTGACAAGTAAGACATCTGTTGTTACATAGATGAAAAATGTGAAATGAGGTGTTTGCCGCCATCTCAACGCTTTCAACTGTTTGGCTAAGTCACTTGTTAGTTGTTAAATGTTAACCAATTAATCAAAGATGCAATGCCCCACTGGGCCCACACTGCAATGCAATGGGACGTTTGTGCGTTAATGATTAACCCATCTGAAACAGGGTTCAAGATTTGCAGTATCCTGGTATCCTGATGATACCACTTTTTAGTATTGGATACCAGATATCAATACCAAGGTATCCTACGTGGATACCACTGATTTCTTGCTTAAATAAGACTTTTTACAAAAATAACAACACTATTTGCGAGACAGAACCTTGAAGTCTATGTAATTTTGCAAACTTTGACATTCAATCGATCCGTAAGAAAATGCAAATAAACCACGAAGAAAACAAAAGCACATCTATAACAAAACGAACAAAACCGTAGTGCTTCCATTATTTGTGAAGTGCAGTTTTCATTTGTTGCGGATTATACATCGCGATATTGTTGAATGGAAGCTGCAGGTTTATTTATTTATTTGTAACGCTTGTTCAGTGTTTGCAAAATAATTTAAATCTAAAATTTTT
>JAODVM010161848.1:0-14603 GCA_025400095.1 Phenganax marumi
CTAGTTAGATCCTTGTCTCGCACGCGCGCTTTAATTAAAACAATTAAAAAGCGCGAGCAAACATATCACGACAGCTGCGATATAAAAACGACGTCGGAATTTTTCAAGTTAGTTGCACTGACAAAGGTCCGGGTTAACGGACCGAAAGCTTTGCAATAATAAATTTACGTGGTGTATCCACAAACTGATGCTTATATTGTTGTTTGCGCCATGCAAAATTATAAAAATCTTAAAATCAGCATGGTTTACATATAATTTCCAATATATCACTACGAATATGATTACCAAACTAGATCGAAAAACAGAAGTGTCAAAGTTAAAAAACAAAATCCAGAACAGAAAGACACAAGACATCTTTTCTACCTTGGGCGATAGAAGCCTTAACCACACATTAATTCTTTTATCGCATTTAAACTAAATGCTTTTCGCATATGCATGTACATATCTTAACTGTATTTTTTCGCCTAAGGTGGGTCATCAAAGCACTTTATTATGTCCATGCCGTGACGCATGTTGCAACTGAATCTCATCCAATTTATTTATCCAAGATGAGCCTACACGTTTATTAGAGAGCAATTTGTCAAAGTTTTTAAGGTAAAAATCGTATATGCTTTGTTAAAAACTTCTGCTTTAGGGCGCGTGATACAAGACCAGCTCACAGCTCACACGGGACATGCTTCGCAAAACGACAACGCTGAATGCTACCACAAGTTGCGGCCGTGTTTACTCTTGATACTTCTTAAACTTACAGTTTTCTTTAATCCGGTTCTATTAAAGTAATTTTAACCGCTAAACTCGTCTTTTAATGGTTGAACTTACATTGTCATGATCATGCGATTTCGGTTACCTTGTGAACGGGGGTAAAATACGAAATGTAACAACTTTGTATGGTTTTATTTTCCATACTTCTAGAACATTTTTGCAACCAGGAACTTTGCATTTCACGACTTTTATGATGCTCTTTCCAGCAGAGGTGATATTTTAGTTTACATCATAGTTTTGTCTATGCTCATTTTGATTAATTAAGGTCAGATCAATTTACACGTATACTGACTCCTTCAATGCTGGACGTAACAAAGAGGTTTATAAGTGATAAGATACTACAGTATTAGCTGAACATCCGTTGAATAAATTGAGCTGATAAGCGTTCTTTGTCTTCGACTAAAAGGTCGTGTTCATCAGGTGAACGTCATTACTTGTTTATTCGGACACTTCTAACAGAAATAGTTTAAGTTTATTGCTGGACTGTTTTATCTATCATATTCACCAACAGTCTATACCAATGACAACGACGTGTCTTACACTGCACAAGGTTTTTGAACATTTGTCATGTAAAAAGGAAAATACTCAAGTTAACGTGACACTATGAAAAGATAAAATATACGGTATAATAACACTAATTAATTTACTAACGACTGATGATAGCTGCACTTCTAGTCGGGGGCGCGGCGACTCTCCGAGACAAAGGCAATAAAAATTAATCACATACTGCTCTTTCTGACGTTTTGAGTAAAGCGGTGAAAATAATTTTAGCGCTGACTCGAGCATTATTTGAGGAGACAAAGGCGTTTTATAAAGTGGTTCAACTCAATTGATTTGGCAAATTATTCAATGAAGAACTCTGTGTAATAAGGTGTTCTTTAATCGAAAAAGACGAAGGTCGCATATACGTATAATTAACATAAATGTATTTGTTCTCAACTGAACATGGCTTACAGTCACCGGCTTTTAGCTGAAAATATTGTTGTAAAATGTAAACTTGCCACAAGTCGCCTAGTAGCAAACCTACACACGAGGCCATGAGAGGGAAAAGCACTGAAAGGGGCTCGGGAAACGGAACGGAGGAAGGATCGATCCAGCGAAACGGGAAACCGAAACTTGGGTATTTTTCCCTGCTTGTGTCGTCAGCTTTCTGCATTCCCCTTTAATTGGCAATATGTGGGTTTTCAACGAATCGACTTGCAGAAACTCGATGCATTACTATGCTTAGCTTTTAATACAAGTTCATCAATCTCGGTTATCCTATGTCTGATCATCTTCATTCTTGCGGTCCTAAAAGCTCTACTCTCAAATGCAGTACTTCACTCTTGCGGTGTTTATTCAATGCACAAGCCTCGCCAGATAAGCCGAAAAGGTTTTTTGTCGTCTCTGTAGACTTTATATAGCTGCAGCAGACTTGCAAATCAACTATAGTCAAACAGACGGCGACTTGTAGATATTAGCAAAATCATTTGACGTCCTATATCGTTCAAAGAGGCAGTTGACAATGTTTGCACAACGGAATCTGACAATATCGAAAATCTGCCACCTTTATCATGGTGGACTATCATTACGAAATTCGGCACATCTCGTGTCCAGAACTTTTAAGGCCAACAAACACCGAACGCGATTTGGCAACGCAGCGAGAATTGTTGGCTAATGATTGCCCAACATCCTCCAAAACTATACTTTCATTCCTTATAAAGAGCCAATAAAAACAATCATTGATTAATTGGAAAGTTCTGCACGAGCTTAAAATAACAAAATGGACAATTTCTATTGTAAGAAAATCTATCACCACAGCTCGAAAAGCATCCTAAGGGCCCGTTTTTTACTGCGATTTTTCTGCTCTTTGCGTATGTGATCCAGTAGGTTGACTTGCGAGTACATTAGCAAAATTGTTGGACCAAGTATATTCGCCAGGGGCCGGTTGTTGAAATGTTGGATAGCACTATCCATTGGATAGCGAGTTTTTCAACGTTCTTAAAATTAAACAAAAAATGTCGAAACTTTCATTTTGGTCGGCGACATGTATATTAGAGACTTCAATCTATCGATATAAGTCGTAATTTTATGTTATAAAGATTTATGGAGAATTTGACGAAGGCTACAAAAAATCACTATCTAGTGGATAGCGCTATCCACCTTTCGAACAACCGGCCCCAGTTGTCCACTCTATCACATCGTTCAACACAAGAAAAATCAATTGCATCAAAAATCGCCTGTGTAAATCGGCTTTATATTTAGAAAAATTGTAACGTTTGCAGCGAAATGTTTGGAAATGAGGAGATTGTAGCTCTGCGAAGTTTGCAAATTGCGCATGTTGTTGTATTAGGAGTGGATATTGCCGACACTTTTGGCTTAAAAATGGTAGCAATATTCGTACGTAATCCCAAAATGCACAAAATTGGCAACTTCGCAAGGCTATGTTCTTTTTATTTTGTAACATTTTGCAGCCAAACTTCACAATTTTACTAAAGTCAAGATGTTCTTTGCCGTTGTGGTCACAGACTTGCTTCTTTGCGTTTAAATAAAAATTTAGTCCATAATACAATTGTCCATTTAATTATAACTCATCAATTAGTTTGCCCTCAGACGCTATTTTTAACTAAACAATGAACATACTTGTTTCACTTTAAAATCTAAAACCCTGCATGTATTCAATTTTTTGACAGCACGGTGACGATATTATACCACTGAAATAGAACGTATTGCCTGCTGGTATTGAAACGTTTACTAGATATTTGCCGGCAGCGATATTAAAAAAGATAAACGATCAAAACAGAATGAACTTGACCATCGTAGACAATGATGGCACCAGTCCAAACCTTCTATAAATGTTCGGCCAATAGCAAAAGAGCTTCATGTTGTTCTATTCGGCGGCCGCGGACTTTTAGACGAGACTACAGCCAATTACAAGGGATAAAGCCGCGATTTGGCAACTGGCGTAAGTTTAAAACCCCATCAGTCTGGGGAAAAGTGGGTGCTCACGAAATGAGCTTTGCAGCGTCTCTCTCTCCAATTCGTAATCTGATACTTTATCAGTAATGTGCAAGAGTTTTCCCAATGCCAATGATAGTTTAATTTTGTCATCCTTATTCGTCGAAATCTTGTACTTGATTTTCATTGCTTATCACCAGTGCTGGTGTTTTTGTCTCTAGTCGTAACCAAACCTATGTTTATAAATTATGTCATAAATCTCTTTTAACTTCGTAACTTTGTTTATACTAATACACTAATACAAAGAACTCATCCCACCTTTTCAGGCTGTACAAAGGTACTTTGGCGGTGATAAGCTTCATAAAACAATTTATCACAATCAAGAGAGCCACAATGAATACACATACATGTGCTTGGAAAGTGCGCAGGGCATGTTTAGGCACGATAAAGTCAGGGAATCCCCTCGCACGCGCCGGAAACATGCCGTGCGCAATGAGTAACAAATTATAGCTGTTCTTTACGAGTTCAATATAATGTACCATGCAACACAATAGTGCGCAGCGTTCAGTTCGCAACGTACCAAAACAATGGAAACCGCTAGATAGATACAAATCTAGAGAAGCGCCTATACAAAGTTAAGTTAGAATTTCAGCCCACAACACCAGTTAACCATAGAGAAGAATACGTTTTTCGATAGTCGGATAGCAAGCGCTATCTACCTTTCGAACAACCGGCCCCAGTTCTAAATTAGCAGAACCATTTGAAGTTCTAATATAGTTTTGCTTGAATTATGAATGCGTTTTTACTTCGATAAAATACTGGTACATATAGGCAAAGTATTGCCGATGAACTGAATAACAAAACACGCGCGAATGTTTACACAATGGTCGATGGGCTACCAGTACAGACTGAGCAGTTCTTGTCCTCATTTTGATTTGAAGTCCAGGCTCTCGCATTTGCCTTTCTTCAGTGAAGTTTTCTTAGTTAAACTATACTGTAGGGTTATAGTTAGGACTGACAAGAGGTAAGGAAAGATCACAGCTGGTTTTGGCTGGTAACTTTCATATTTTGCAAGTTGAAATGTTGTTTTCAAATAATTAAAAACAGATGAATGCGCTAACCACCAGGCATTGTTCAACGCGCGCCGTTTGCCATTACGAACAATTACATTCAAAAATTATGGACGAGCCGCAGAAAATTGGCCGGAGTTCAACAGGGCTTGCAGCTGCAGACTACATGATTAGGAAAAAGTGATCTTTTAATAATACGAATTAAGTTTACATATGATTCCAGCTATAGTCTATACATTAAGTATACAAACTCTACAAGTCTATTCACAGTTTATACACAACAGTACAAAAGTTAATCGGTCTTCTTTGGCGCTGTACAAAATATATTACAAATTATGAATTCAGACTTCGAACTTTTGTTATGTACAAGTTGCTGATAACAGCAATTTTCGAATCAATATCCATTTACAAAAGCGCTAGTCGCCCAATATGGGCATATACAAACTATTTCCACTTTTAGGAAATGCTTCAAATATTTACACAATGAAAACCAGATACAAACGAACGAGAAGACGGAACATAGACACACATGGCCTTTTAAGACTACGGGGCTATCACCTGGGCCAAACACGCCACAACTTTGACAGTCCAGAAAACGTTGAAGCGTCTTTCGCCCAGTGATATGATAGATTTACGTTTCCTTTGGAAATGGGAATAGTCGTCGAGTCTACTAGGGGTCGCGGAAGTCCATGAATTTCGCGCGGTTCAAACAAGATCGCGGGAAAAATCCAGATGTCGTCATTTTATTTTTATACCTCGAATTAATCTCCCTTTTCCGATCTGCAATTCTGCGGCACTTGCCCGCCTGCAGAAGCTTCCAAATCATCTCCAAGTTGTCTCAAAATTCGTCCGATTTCTTTCGGGGACAAGAATTTCTGCGCTGGTCGCCTCTGTAGAGCGGCGGCACAAGGTACACTGACTCGGGATGGCCTATATCCAATAGCTACATCTTCTCCACTTGCTCCTTGATCAGACTTTGGTTGTTTTTCTGCTCCATTCTCTTCGCTTCCCTGAGCAGTTTTCTCTCGTTCTTCCATGATCTGAAAAATTAAACAGTTAATAACTGCGTCATTGGATAGCTGAGCCGATAATTTTCACCGATTGAATAATATTTGCAAAATCATGAACAGCGCAAGCCAAATCCGTGGGTTGACACACTCACGCCAAATGCAGTGAAACGCTAATAATCACCAACGCTGTGTAATAATCATTTCATGGTTTCTATAGTGAAATGTTTATAGCTCGAGGACTGACCTTTTATTTTCGCGTGGCCAGAACTTGATATGCAACTTGCTCCCCGGTCGATTTCAGTCCCAGATATACTCCGCAGTAATTGAATGCAACTGGGTCAACGCTGTTTATCCCTGCTTCAATACCACAAGTCGAAGCAATAAAAAGATAGATGATTTTGCCGGCTGTAAGCTTCAATGTCGCGTCTAGCCAAAAACAGCTAGCGCTTCGATTCTTTCTGATATTATGATTCAAAAATATTTCGTGTTTATTTTTGACAGAGAACAATCAAAGCAATGGACCAATCACAAAGCACGGATGTCACTAGCAGTGACGCAGGTCTTTCTGCGCGTGGCAACCACGTGATTCTTGCCGAACCAATCGGAAGGCAAAACACGTCATGCACTCATCGATGAAAATAAAGGAAAAATTTAATAATCCGACAACCAGTAATTTCATTCTTGTGCTCCGAAGGGCAAAACCGAACTTGTCCATTTAACAAAATTTGGTCGGTGGACCGCCATTTTGGCCGGTATTTTGGACACAGCCAATGGACGAAGGATTTCGTAAGTGAACCTGGAGTAACACTGGACAAACTTAGACAAGACTATTTACTATTTCAGCATTTCAGCGCGTATAAAGCTAGTTCTCTCCAAATATGGCCGTATATTTATACTCCTAGCTGTTTACATCACGTTAATTAGGATTTTTGCAAGGTGTTCTACAGAGCTTTAAGTGTTTTAAAATATATGGCCGTGGCAAACGGTTTTTGTGAGCATACTACCGCAACTTCAACGTGTTACGACGAAGGGACTATTTTGGCAAAAGATCTCATTGGTTATAAACTTGGACGAAATACGCCACCAGTCAATCCTACCGCAAAAACACTTCGGAAGCTTTCTGACGACATTGAACTAAGAAATCCAGATCTGCTAGCACAATTATGCCTCAAGCTAGACTTTTCAAAAGAAACTGGATATACTTCATTTTGCGAGATTGCGAAAGAGGTTTTTTCCGATGGAATTGTAAACTGGGGCAGAATTGCAGTTTTATTTGCGTTCGGTGCAAAACTTGCCAAGCACTGTACTGATAATAGTATGGATGACCAAACAGAAAACATAATTGACTGGACGGCAAGATTTGTCACTGGACTAGGTTGGGTTGAACAGCAAGGCGGATGGGTGAGCAAAGCAACATAACTTCTTGCATTACCAAATCCACAATTTCCCTTCGACAGGTTTCATGAGTTGCCAAGTTTTTTTTTCAAAAATTTCGTTAGTTGGCCGGAGTTTTCTAGTCGAAAAGCCGACAAAACAAGACTTTTTGTTATGCAAAACTCGCCTACACTTTGCTTTTATAACAGAAAGAAAAAGCTAACTGCTTACGCAGGAAAGTTTTAAGTAGCGTGCATGCCATACTATGTTTGTTTACATTTCGTGTCTGGCCTTCAGCGCTGAAATTTCGACATTCTCGACATGAAAGTGTCAAAATGCTTTAAAAGTAACGCGTAATGTTTCTAGATACTCTTTACACACTGATTCTTTAAGTATAAAAGCTCGTCTGTACTAGAATATGGTTCGAGTGAACTTTGCTTTATGCCAAATTTCCGCTTGACATGCCAAAAATTCATGAGGCTCAATACTATCGATCAAATTTTGAATTCTTTTCAATTTTAAACTGCACTTTTCAGGCAGCACAAATTCATGTTGACGTTTTGCCATACTATAATATACTGAAAGAGCTTTAAAAAGCAACAGTTTTTTCACACATTGTAAAATTTCCCACGTATTTTGTGTAAATATGTATCCCCATAGACAAAGAGATTAGGGTTTGGTATGCAAAAAATTCATTAGTTCGCAAAATGACTTTTAGCTTCTACCTCGAAATTCAGCGTAAGATTTCGTTACTAGAATACTATGTTGCGCGGTCTTCATTGATAAATATTTAAAAATTCACTCACTCGAAACACTGTTTTATCTGTTCCAGTGAATTTTTAATCACAATCAATTATTTGTATTTATATTTTCAGTTGCCCTTCAGGGCATCAAAATTGATGTGGCAGTTTCACTTTCAAACGTTGAATTGTACTTGTATTTAATAGAATTTCGCAGTTACCCTTAAAATCATTTGGAACACGATCACAATGTGATAACTATTCTTAAAATTGAGAGCCACAAATAGCTAGGCATTTGATTGGCTATGAAAACATGAACACCTGGCCTAACCCCCATCATATAACCCACAACCCCCAATACGTAACCCATTACCCAGGTGAGGGGGGTGAGATATTCATCTAGATATCATATCTACATTTTAATTATACACTGCCCAGGCTTGCAAAACATCACATGTTGAGAAAAAGCAATAGGAGTTTGAAAATAATTGAAAATAACATCCGCTCTTTCTTCATGCTGAGAGAGAAAATTGCCAAAGGCTGGTGTAGACAAAGCAATATAAAATCCGGACAACTTGTGTACAATGTGCACAAGTCATGCAACTTATAAGAGTGGGACTATTTGCAACATATTAGCATATAACACGTTATATAAACTATAGTGTTTGCACTGGTGGCCTTACAATTCATTGTATTCTTCTAAAGACTGAAAAAATTGAACTGAAGAAATTTAGACATCTATCGAGAAAAATCTATTTTTAAAATTAAGTAAAAGCATGAAATGTTTTACAATAAAGCATTAAATTCTCATGAAATTTGAGTAAATGTACATCCCATATCTTTCCAGAGTATTTTAAATAATTCATCCATCAATAGTTCAACTTATTTATTATTTAATAGTGAGTTTTTTAGTTCAATGATTAAAGTTCAACAACAAGTTTTGCTCTTCTTTTAGAATGGTCTTAATGCTCGCTTTCAAGATCTTGGAGAAAACAGTAGCAGTTGGTGGAAGAGTGCTTTAATAACAACAGCTTTAGGAATTGGCAGCATTGCTGTTCTAACTGTTTGCAAATGACTTTAAATACACATGATACTATAGAGCACAACAAATTTTTTGGTTGTGTAAGTTGGTGTGATAACTTCGTCAGCCCCTACGGTCAACTAGTGACTTGCATGTATAACAACTGGAGTTATACTTTTAACTTGACAAGCAGAACGCAACTGGTAGAGAGAGTAAAACAACAAAATATGGGCATTGTCAGACACAGTGTCTCTGACAGTGTAGGAAAAGTAGGCTTTTGTTAACCACTGACAGGCAACATTTGTCCCTTGACAAGCTAGAAAAGTTGTTCACAGTTGATTTCAGATCACTCGTCACTGAAAATTAGGAACTTTGCCGTGAACTTCGCAAGTTTGTTTCCAATTTCAAATGCTCAATGAATTCAGAAATGGCTTGTATTCTGAGCATTTGATTGGCTGCTTTTTGGAAGCAACCAATCAGAGGCTTTGTTTACAAAACTGTTTCTGAATTTCATCATGAACATTTGAACTTGGAAACGAACCAGCAAAGTTCACAACAAAGTTTCAAATATTTCAGTGAAAACTGATCTGCACTCAACTTTCATAGCATTAGACAATGTAAATACGATCATCGAGTTGCAATGCACTCCAGTGCACTCTATTTATGTATTTTTCTCCATCTACTCCCAAAGGGGAAACTTTTCACCATTTAATTGGTTGAACGATTTGGGCATTATTTTGGCTACTGTGTGTCGCAACTTGGATTCAGTGCAAACAAAATGTGCCAGCACCAATGGCCAGCACACACGGTGTAAATATAGCAACAAAAATATAATCATAATTCAGTGTTCAGTTTTGACAAGGACTGCGAATTGGCATAGATGGAGTGCCCTACGTAGGCTACATAAGATGCCATAATATATTGAAAGAGAAACTCTATTACCATATGTATTTATCATGGAGACTTGACAGCTTTATTAGCAATTTACATTATTAATGTCATTGAAACTAAATAAAGCCTTGAACATGAGATGTCTATGTATTCTCTGTGTTTTAGATCATGTCAAAACTTCTATGCACCTTATACCAGTAGCTTTTATATGCCAAGTGAATTAACCAGAATGCTAATGATGAGAAGGTCCATACAATATCGTGTTGTGAAGTTTACGTTTATACTTTATGAATGAAAAAGCCAATGTTAGACTCTATACGCGTAAAAATCATCATGTTGTTGCAATGTTGATAAGAAAGGATGCAACAATGTTGTGATGCACTCTATCATTCACACTCGATAACAATGTTGTTCAGCATTGTTACACCCGATTAAAAATGAACAATATTGTTCAATATTGTTGACATCTGTAAACAATAGGTCAGCACAACATTGCTGCACCCTGTTTTACCACAGGCTCATAATTTTTAGCTGTGTAGAATAGTGCGTAAGGCTGGCCCGGCTTAAAACTAGGGAAAAGGATGCAATACTCCAAAATTGTTTCAGTCTGCAAACTTTATAATGCACCCATTGCAAGGTGTTTTGGACAGCCCTGAGAGCAAATGTTGTACATCAAGGTCAGGAATTGTATGTGTGTTGTGCAATATCCCTTGACCTTGGTATAAGCATTTTGACTCGCACAATCAAACTACGTGAGAGAATTATGCCAACATCAACTCACTGCTTTAAAACAAAACCCAGCGCAAATCATTTAAACTGCGTTTGCCAGCTTCGTAAACGGCCTACACCTTATCAAAGTCAACAAAATTTCAGGCGAGCTACAAATCCTAAGAAATATTTTACTAGTAAGGACCAAAAATAGTATCGTTTTCCGTTTCGGGCGCTAAAAATCTACCAGTCACGAAAAAGCTATATTTGCTACGTTTCTGCAAAATTAAAACACGAAAATAATTCTTATTAAAGGGCGCGTAACGGCCATAAATAAGCAAAATTTGTAACAGGGTATGAAGGAGTAAAGATGGCCGCGCACACTGACATAAGATACTGATGATACTGACATAAGATACTGACATACTGACCTATTTAAACAATAGTCTTTTGTTGCTTCGTGAGCTATAGTTTAAACTTTCTTTTTCTTCATGACAATTTGCCCAACTTGCACACAATCTGGTGTTGGTGTCTTCGCCAAAGTTTTTGGTCAGTTTTGGTTCCTCCCATTCCATTGTTGTATAAAAGGACACAAGTACAACAGAGTGCCACTTAGCAAACAAAACGACTTTTGACAAATGCTGTCGTGTATTTTTGTGATGAAATGTTGCATAAAGTACAAAATTTATTACTCGATAGTCGATACTTATATCCCACCAGCCAAGTGCCAAGAGCAACCACGAGGTTACTTTTGCTATTGCATGCCTATTGCATGCATGATGGGAAAGTCGCTCCACGACGTCATGCAACTACGCAACGACACGTGCACAGCATCTTCTCACGGTGTTTCAAAAATGTAAAGCTATTTTTTTCAACTTTGTCAACTTTCAAACGCGACCATTTGCATACCAAACTCCACCAATAACGACTCGTTATATTTGTGATCACAAATTTTGAATTTGCACATGCAACGAAAAGAATAGTTCGGTTCGTTCTCGATTTCATGTTGACCGGCGGTACAATGAATATAACTGCGTTGAGATCACGTTGCCACTAGGAGTAGTATTGATCAGGGCTTTGCCTTTGGAGCTGGATTATTGTTATGCGATGAACAAATATTATAGATTAGGTAATGATAATTTATGATATCGTTTGTTATGTTGTTACTTTAGTACGTAAATTCTACCGACTTGTTTTAAAAAATGTCGGCGTTTCCAGCATTTAGTAAGCGAAAATCCAGGGAAAAATCCGAAAAGTCCCGTAAAAAATACGAAAATTCACTGGAAAAATCCACCGATTTTGTAAAGATTGAAAGCCCCGCGCATTTTGTTTGAAGTGAAATGGCCCTCGAATAAAACTGCCCTGATGCACATGACTATATTAAAACTCTCACACAAACTTTAATTCTGCTATCCTCAAGTATAACATCTGAGGCCGATTGCTTAAACGGTGGATAACGTCAAAAATCGAAATCATCTATATGTATTCCTTGAACCATGAAACTGAAAGTGTTTTAACTGAATATAATAAATGCGTATTTACCCATTGTTTTATTACATGGGATTTTATTTGATAATTTTAGTAGATGTGTGGGAGTGTTTTTGATTTCTGACTTATCCACCGTTCAAGCTAAACGGAGTTCGAACAACCTGCTCCTCAACATATGCTTGTTTCGATCTTGTATCTCACATTGCAGACACAATACCCTTGAGTTTCGCTATCAGTTTTTGAAACTCGGGAGTTCGATGTATTTCTTGAAATATTGTCGAGATCTCTAAAGCCTCTTCTATGTCAAACCAACGACATTCCTCGTGCACCGCACCGGCCACCATAGGCGACATGAGCACGCTTGATTCCTCGTTGGGGTCTTTTCTTGGAGTGTTTTCACTTTTATCTAAACAAAGGTGAAGTTATAGTAATCTAATGTCAGATTCTTGCAGGACGTAATTTATGATGATATGGAGTTCAGCCTGATTTCCATAAGGTCGTGACTGTCGTGAAGATAGAGTCACGATCTTCCTTTAAGAGCCAAAATATATCAGTTTCAAACGAATTATTAGTAAAGCAATTATTGATAGGTATTACGTATGTTTTCTATGAGATAGACCATGCAGAGGTCAAATGTACCAAACCCGCCGTGGCTATTGGAGAGGTTTCCGCTAGGCATGCTGTGGCTTTCTCGTGGAGATAATGACAAATGTAGTTAAGACGGACAAGTTCGATGAAAATTCACTTTCTGTAGTAATTTTAAAGAACCGTTTCTTCCTAGGACTATCAAGGTGACTGCTAACACGTTGTAAATACGTTTTCACTTAAATAATGTACTTGAAAGCATTGGTGAAGCAGTGTGGCCTAAGGCCTTACAATTTTACTCTTCAAAGGCAAAAAGGAAGTTTATGCACTAAAAATTCCCAAAAAAACTGCAAAAATATAATTGAAAAAACAATGAGTACCAGGTACTTCACTGGCATCCTTCTTCGTGCTCGTCGAAGCTTGGTCCGTGCTTGCATCACTTTTCTCCGTGCTGGCATCACTTTTCTCCGTACTGGCACCACTTTTCTCCATGCTGGTATCACCTTGCTCCGTGTTGCTCGAAGTTGGGTTCGTGCTTGCCATAGCTAGCTTCGTGCTGGCCAAAGCTAACTTCGTGCTCGCCGAAGCTAACTTCATGATGGCCAAAACTGGGTCCGTGCCCGCTTTAGATAACTCCGTGCTCGCCGAGGCTAACTCCGTGCTGGCTGAAGCTAATTCCGTGGTACTGAATGATGAGTCTTCGTTTTTTGATGGAGAGTCTATAATATCAAATACATGAAATTTTTTCAAAATATTGCAAGAAAACAAGCAACGGGAAAAAAGTTCGACTCGCATAAACTCACGAGCGGTCATGTGTCCGATGTACTATGTATGCCAACTGTACTATTATGTAGTATAATGTTAACATAGATCATCTTCTTCCAAGCCTCCAAGGGCTATGGAGGGAAATTAGCCTTAAAAATAACATACCACTGAGAAACGGAATTCCAGAAGCCAGCGTAGGTGTAGATTCTGCGGCAGGAACTTGTTCTGCGTCGGCTGGGATTTTCTGCGAGCTTGATGCGGCCGATGTCGTGCTCGTTGAAGATGATTTCGTGTCCGATGGAACTGAATTCGTGCCAGTTGAATCAGTCGAATCTGAATTTTAATGATATCAACAGAAAATATTGTCATAGTCCTCTAAATAATGTATGCCTGCCTGCCTGCTTGTTTGCTGTCCTATCTGGCGGCCTGCCGGCCTGTCTGCTTGCTCCCTCAGTCCAGTGGCTCACTCTTATTAGAATATAAACTTCCGACTTTATCCATCATTCGCTGCCTTCTCAGGCTTAATAGGGACCTTAAGATTCTACGACACCAGCTCAACGACGCGACCATGAATGTTGAGTTCACTTTATGCTGAAAATATTGTTTACAAACTGAAATACAGCATTACTGATATTACAGTAACGTTTCAGCATTATTATGCATGACTCTGGAAACCGCCTCTGTTGTGCTTAGAGAAATTTATTTACCGCGTCCTATTTCTTGTTCTGCTAAGGGCGACGTGATTTTCAAGAACTGAAGTCCTAAACAAGGTGTACTTTGTACATGGACGTATCACAACCTTTTTATTCTGAATTTCAGGAAACGTTTTTCCACGTTATATTCGAGATGTAGACTGCTACAGCAACACAAATGTGTTTTTCAGCGTTTGTGAATTTGTAGTTAATATGAAACTGCTCATTTTAACGTTCGCGTCGTTGAGCTCGCGTCGTAGAATCTTAAGTTCTCTATTAGCAACAAGAAGACAAAGGATGTTCATAATCACATCAGCATCAAGGTAAATGGGAAAATCGAACATGAACAGTCCAAAGTAGCAGATGAATTTGCAACGTACTTCTCGACGATGGCGAACAGTATCGGAGGGGACAATGTTGCAAACTGGGGCTATTAGAAGGCTAAGGGAGTATGTTGAACAAAGTACCTTGAGTATGGCTTAAAATGCCCTAATCCAACCTTATTTTGACTATTGCTGTGAAGTATGGGATACACTTGGTAAAGGTCTAAGTGAACGACT
>JAODVM010161959.1:0-14599 GCA_025400095.1 Phenganax marumi
AACACACAAGTGAAGTTAGTACTCTAGATTGAGCGAATAAAAAAAGGATCGAAAATTTCGTTTCATAAGCACTTTAAGGATGAACGTTTTAGGAAGTTTTTCTGAGTGACATCCACACCACAACTTGTGTAAGATTAAGAAAATTGGATGAGCGTACCTTTAATCGTATCTGTTCAGGCATTCGCTCCGCTTGGTAAGTTAGTACTACAGGATCACAATAACGTCTGCCTTCACTTCGAGCGTGCCGGCGCAAGTCGAATTCCTAAAGAATATCATGCGTAAAAACTCAGAAGGGGGAAGCAGGGCATTCCGTTCACGCAAGCAACCTATACTACAATTCTCTTCGCGTTCAACGATGTGGTAGAGTGAACAATTGGCATGCACTCGCCAGTGAATCTTCTCAATCACATACGCTAAATGCCCAGAGACACAGGACGCGATTTGGCAAAGGGACGCGATTTTTCAAATTTTGAAAGCGAATAAATCGATCATTTGAAGGAAATTTTAAAAGACATGTAGACTAAATAACTAAGAATATTATATCGCCTTTGAGTATCTGGAGAATCTCAACTAGAATCAAAGTTACCAGTCAATGAAGGTCGAAAAATCGCGTCGCGTTGCCGAATCGCGTCCGGTGTGTCTGGGCCTTGAGAGGAGAAAAAAACGCAGGAAATATCCAGACTAGTCCCTAGTCCTCTTTTCGCGCTTTGCTGTCTTGTGACGTCACCAACTTGAAAGCTTGCATAATCATGACAGAGCAGAGTGTGCTTATAGAGGCCTGGGAACTAGGCTGGAAATATCGCCCGTGTGAACGGGCCTGAACTCTATCAACCTACAGATGTGAGACGTTTATCCATTTCAGGCAACGCTTTCTCCACAGCTGTTTTCTGTATAAACGTACAAGCCAGTTCGGTGTTTTCTTCACTGATAATCTGAGATGCACTTTCGATAGCTTCTTTCTGCTGAGCTGTTGCACCCTATAATACAACAAACATACCTTTATACATAGGCCGAAATATACATAAAAATGTACACTACACGAAGTACCCACCCTTACTGCTGCCATCAAAGTCGATCTCAAGTTATTATTGATGCTGATGTTCAGGGGCTCACGACACGTGATCAAAGCCATACCAGCCGTCATGAATCTCACCATACTGTACGCCGCCGCTCTCATACGTGACTCGTCCGGGTCCAATGCAAAGTCCTGGGCACGTAACAGAATCAAATCAAACTTATAACTAGAGGGTAACCATAAAATTCATGTCGTGATTTGGGTTGCAGGTCTTGTGTTTTTCAATTGAACTACTTCACTAAAGGCCCGTTTCCATGGCCGATTTTTGCTGCAATATTTCTCCTTTTAGCGTATGTGATTAAGTAGGTTGAATGAAAAATGCATTGGCAATTTTGATGGATCAAGTATATTCGCCAGTTATCCGCTCTATATCACATCGTTCAACAGGAGAAAATAGCGGCAAAAATCGTCGGCGTAAATAGACCGCTAGCGATCTATAAGTGACTCCCACACGGCAAACTTGTAAAACAGTTAATATTATTCTTTTGTAAATAGTTTACTGAAGTTTTTACCGTGACTAAATAAATTTGTATTGTATTGTACTGTATTGTTGAACAGGAGAAAAATAGCGGCAAAAATCGTCGGCGTAAATAGGCCTTGAAATCTTCCATAGAGGACATCTTTTCGGTTTTCTGGAGTACGTCTATTTTTTCGCAGCTACACGCGTGAAAAGCATCATGTTGTTGCAATGTTGATAAGAACAGATGCAGCAATGTTGTGCTGCACCCTATTGTTCACACAATCACACTTGTTAGCAATGTTGTTCAGCATTGTTACACCCGATTAAAAATGAACAATATTGTTCAATATTGTTGATAACCTGTAAACAATAGGTGCAGCACAACATTGCTGCATCCTGTTTTACCGCAGGCTCATAATTTGTAGCTGTGATATACCTTTTTAACGATCATTTCAGCGGTAGTGAGACATATTTTGATGGACCTCTCCACAACTGGATGAATCAATTCCTGTACAGCTCTGTCAATGGCAGGCCGGACATATTGACGAAGTTGCGGTTGTTGCTGGAACAACGCGATCTGGCAAAGAAAATGATGTGAATATAAATAAACCCAGGAACGAGTGACTAACTCATTCAAACGAGTTCGAACGAGCACAGGGCTTCAATTAATATAATTTAGTTTAAAAAGATTTTAAAGACAGTTAAAATTTAATAATGAAATTTAGATAATTTGTTGGTGGGAATTGGGTAATAGATTTTTATTTTAAATTAGTTTATTTTTGTAAATACACGACCACATCAGTTCTTCTGTACTCTTATCGTGTTAAAATAAACGCTTTATCCTATCTTGTCTTGTCTTGTCTTATCTTATCAACTATAATTCCAATTACCTGAGGATTGATCTTGATGAGACCAGCCAAGCCTGCCAAGGATGCAACGTTGATTTCTTGGTAAGAGTACTGGGGAGGAGGCGGTGTAGTAGAAGGGGCCTGGGAGATAACTGACGGGCCTGCTGTAAATAGAAGTTTCAGTGGAAATTAACATTATAATTCGACAAGCGGGAGTCATCTTCAAATGAGAGCATTTTACTTAGCCTGTCTTTGTCAGGGGAAGACAACTGCTGTGTTATATGGTTCAGTTTTTCTGGATCTTGAAGCAATGTCGTAGGTTTGATTTCTTCCTTCATGTCAATATTTAGAGTATGACACAAGACTTCCACTTCAAACTTAAGATTTAACTGAAAAGTATTAAGAAGTAATCATCAAGTAGTTAAACCAAGTGATTCATCTCAAAATTGTATCATACCAAAACAATGTTTCCAAACAACAACACACCACTCACCTTGAGATCAGGTACTTGATGTAATTCTACCAAAACACCCATGACGGCCATAACCCAAGGATTAGGAGGCTTGAATATCTATGTAATCAAAAAGTATCGGATTAAAGGAGGATTTAGTAAAAGTGGATTAAAGGAAGACTTAGTAAAAGCATGAAGTCGTGAATTATATTCTCTTACCCTACTCTTGGCGCAGCCTTCCATGATTTTAGCCACGAAAGGCACGACGTACAGCATTTCCTACGACAGTGCAACACAATGTATGGTGACAAAACTGTAAAAATTCATTCACAATCAAAAAAAAATTTGCAAACCTGTTGCCCTTTAAAATATGCTTCAATGATCAGCGACTTCACATCCAGATTCTGAAAATACCATTTATAAAAGGATCAGCATCAGGGGCTAGCTGTAGTACTGCTTAAGAGGTCTGCGACGCATTGACAACTTACTCTCATTAAAACGGGTTTATTCTGAGCCAAAGTCATGAGACCAAGCCAATGGCCAAGATTTTTCAATAATGATCTGTCTGAGAAATTCGCTGGAACTTTGTCTGATTGAAGCAGAACCTAAAAACACACAAACAACAACAATAATAACTGGGATTTAAGATCAAGAGCCACACGGAGGAGTTCACAAATCAGTTGCCATGGGTCCACTAATATCTTATCAACATACCTTTATATTTCGATACGTTTCCTGGAGCACCAGTTGAAACAATTCTTTCCACTTGAGAGTGTCTAAGAACTTGATGTAAAGATCATGGAAGTTCGGTTCAATACTGACTCTCTTCATGACGAGATATTGAGACAGCCAAGGAAAGAATTCGGGTTTTACTGCCTCTTTAAGCTCATCACCCTGAAACACAATAACAGCGCTCAACTTACAGCAACAACTTTTTTATACATAACTGGGTTTCCTAAAGCATTATTACACGAGTACAAATGGTCGTCAACTTGCAGTTATCACGACAGAATCTACATACAGTACAATCGTGTACCTTTTGCGAAAGATTATTCGTTGAGATGTTATTGAAGATGAAGTGAATTTTATCTTGAATCGATTCTGATGGCTGAGCTAGCTCAGATTTCTCCGTAGCTCCAAGAAGTGTATCAATATTGCTCGCATTCGCTATGGATGGCTGGAAATGTAGAAAGACCACGTGTTGAGTGACTAAAATGCCTCCAAAACAGCCTAGCATTAGTTACCTCTTTCCTCGCTGAACCGTTGGGAGGCACTAAAAAGCAAAAAGACTACTTGTTTATCTCTTTTCACTCCAAAAATCAGACTAAATGCATATGTTCATGCAATACCTTACTCGTTCCTTTGTGCAAACAATACCTCGAACATCGTTCCTTTGTGCAAACAATAGGCATAACTATATAATAGATATAGCACAAACCTCCAGTAGACAGTGAGAATTGCTTGGCAACATCAGTTACACTTGATGGTGTTGTTGTAGTCACAGTTGTTCCTGCTGAAACCACTGTGGAAGGTACAGCATCTGGAGCTGATGAAACAGCTTTGCCAAAATAGTTCGTTGAACCAGCGTCCTGTACACTTCTACTGCTGAGTGGAGGTTGCATTGACTGCTTTCCATATTCAACAAATTCGATGAGATGTGGGGGAAATTCATTGAAATGCGGTATGGAAGCTAAATGTCGACAATAATGCTGGTAGTCTTTTAACCTATAGAAAACGTAGAAGGCATTCAAATAGATTGCTTACGTTGGTTTTGTCATTTCAATACAACAGTATAGACAGTATATATGTGGCCGTTTATAAAGCCTGGTCTCCATATAAAGTCCTAGCTGTAAATCTCATTAAAAAAAATCTAACAGTTGCTTCGCTAATAGTTAATTCGGAAGTGTTTTGTTTTTTGGCTCTTTGGAAAGATCTTGGCTGTCTGTATCTTTACGACCATCTGGAAATCAGGCTAAAGAGAATCGTACTTTTTCTTCACGAATATATGTGTATAGAAGTATGGAGCTCTCCCATATAATCTATAATACCTCATTCTAAAGCGATCCAAAGCTGTGATCCCAAATAAATACATCTTGCTCTGAAAAGGTTTACGAAGTGCGTCTAGTACATATCGCAAAGCAATACCCAAAGCCATATACCTAAAATATAACAATAAGAGAACATTGTAAGGGCCCGTTTACACGGGCGATTTTTGCCGCGATTTTTCTGCTCTTGGCGTATGTGATCGAGTAGGTTGACTGGCAAGTGCATTAACAAAATTGTTGGACCAAGTATAATCGCCAGCTATCCACTCTATCACATCGCTCAACACGAGAAAAATCGCATCGAAATCGCCCGTGTAACTGAGCCATAAGTGTTTAGAAAGTGGTTAGTTCGAAGTGTTATTTTCACTACTGGGACTGCTTATTCAAAAGCACGTTGGCTTAATCATGGATTAACGCCAATTTTGAAGCAGTTTTCAACTGCTCGTTTGCGTATGAAGTAGACATATATTTCCACAAATCTTGACTGGATCAATACAAATCTTATTTTGAAAAGTTTTGAAACAACTAGACGAACAAAAACTTCAAAACTTGGTTAAATTTTATCCCTGGGTTCACGGTTATCCAGCTTCGAAAAACCGGTCCACGCGTGCTTTACAAAAACTCTAAAACAAAAACCTCACGAAAACTATAGCTGTGGTGTGACCATGGTACTACGGCCGGTTTCATACTTCGGCGATTCTCATTGGGACTTTATCTCATTGCAAAGGATGTAAAAGAGTCGAATTAAGTCACGCAAATGTCGGACACTCCCAGCATGCACCGTTCTATATTTGTGTGGAATTTTATTTTGTCACATTCTTCAAAATAACAAAAATCGCCGTGAAAATCGCCAGCGTAAACGGGCCTTCACGCATAAACTTACGTCACAAGTCCTTGATCAATAATGCCACCGAACAAGCACGCAGTTGTATTCAACTCTCTGTTCGGATAGTTGTGAAAGTGCGTGTACTCCTCGAAGAGATTCCGAAGCATGCACAAAAATACATCCTGAAAGAAAAAGAAATTACAAAAGCTCAGAAAAAAACGCGCAATGTAAATAAGTAATATATGAAGGTCAGGGAATGTACAAATTAATCACAAAATATTAATCTTCATTGATACTAAGTGTTCATGTCAAGGTAAGTGACTGTACATAGTAATAATATTTGAGTCATTTAAAGAATAATTCCACATTGTCTTCTCATACAAAACTTCGTCTTCACTGAATTCAAGTGCCTGTATCAAAGGGTAGATATAATACGTATTTACAAAATACGAATCCTTTACAGGAAGAATTACAATATATCTTCTTAGTGACTTATTAACTTCATACAAGTTTGCATCTGTGTACCTTTTCTTTTTTCGAAGGCGAATCCTTAAATTTCTTCAACATTTCCAGAACTTCATCTAGAGTCATTGTTGGATTAGGAGGTTGGTTGTAAATTTTCTGAAAGTAAGAGTTCGCTTCTGCCTCGACATCACTGGGGAAAGATTGACTTGCTCCAGGTAGCTCTGCAGTGATGTCACCAAGTGCGCCTGCAGAATATTAGGGTACAATTAAGCAATGCATACACCAACAACTTTTCCTTGTCGAACTTGTCAAGGAAAGTTTGTTCGTTATACACACGAGCAAGTGAACTCGTCAAAAAATTCATCTAGAAAAAACTTGTTCATTGTACACGCGAGTAAACCCGTCAACAAACTTGTAAGGTAAAACTTGCTCGTCTCTCGGGGCTTCGTCTGGCAACCGATTTTCAAAACAGTCTTTGACGTTTTGGGCAGACACTTGATCACAAAGAAAGGCTATATCTCCATGTTGTGTACAAGAATAAAATGAGCAAGGTACGAAATATTAAACTTACTTTGACGAAGTTTCTCGGCTTGTAGCCGCTGACTTGCAGACAGTTGTGCAGATTGTGCGGGTGCTTGTGCCGGGTGGGTGAAACTAGGGAGGGACCCTAGTGCAGGCTTGCTCGAAGTGAAGTTAGCTGGCGCACTGCTTACTCCGCTATTAAATGCATGGAATGTATCACCTGCAAAGCCCACTTGTAGTTGCTGAAGTAAAGCATTGCTCGAACTAGATAATCCGGACGAAGAGGGTAGACCTAAACACATGTACATCAAAGAGTTAGGCCAGGTTTAGATGAGACTTCAACAGAATGCGAAATAACAATAATAATAACGACAATGATGTACAATGTTGATAATGATAATAATAATAAAATTAATAATAATAATTTAATAAAAGATATAGTTACTTAATATACATAATACTTCACTACTGTATTTGTTTTAATACTATACCGTACAGTATCGTATTTTATCGTGTTGTATTGCCGGCATTTATGAAGCAAACGTCTTAAGTTACAATCATTCTGCTGAATTAGAGCAGTGACAATGCGAAGTGAACACAATGAACAGGGGTGTCGAATCGTTGGGTGAAATGTAACTTTGTGCAAGGTTGTATTTGTTTCAACGAACCGGAGTGGCTATAATGCGCAATAGTTAAATCTGCGTTAAAACACTCTGTACCTGAGCCAATTTGGGATATTGGTTTTGCAGGCGGTTGTCCAATAGCGGAGCTCAGACCAAGCGAGCCCAGTCCCCCACTTGTTGACAACGGATGTGGCGGGAACGGTGGAAGCTGAGACGGCGTGCTCGGTGTCGGGGGAATTGTACCCGATGATATATTCAGACTAGCCAATGGATCAATCTCGACAAGAAAATAAAAACGTACAGTGAAAATCCGATAGAAAACAAGACGAGGCAATGAAGCAGTTACTGTCGCTAAAAAAGCAGCGGATGAAAGTTCTTGCATAAGAAGATATATCACAATTCTTCTTCAAAGTCCTCAAATACAATAAGTAAATATGTACAATCCCTGACCTTGATATAGACACTTTAAGTGCAAGAAGAACTCGAAAATTCCTGCTAACATAATATCTAATGTATCTAAACATATTTCTACCTGTGCACCCAAGCCAGGGTCTCGGCTGGTTTGCCTGCTTAAGGAAGGCATGGGGACACTGACTGAAGGTTGTCTCGATTTGAGGATAGGTCCATGACGTGATATCATATGTTTAATTTCCTCACCAAGTTCCAGTGAAACATGGCTGAAGACAGACAACCAAATCATAATCATGGAAGTGAGAGCCTCCACAGACGAGCGGTTTTGTTGTCGACAACTATTTAGAGCAATTTGTAGCATTCCACACACGTGAAAATTTATCTTGTCGCTCACAAATATTTTTCGACAAGTAACGAGTTTCCCTTGAAAAACGGGAAACTCGTTTGCTGTCGACAACTAAAAATCGACAATTTAGTTGTCGACGACTAATTTCATAGACGACAATATTTAGTTGTCGACAACTTTTAGTAATCGACGACAAATAGTTGTCGACAACGAAACCGCTCGTCTGTGGAGGTTCTGAGAGTTTGAAAGTTTAAGTCACGTTTTTATTAGCAACGCAAGCATAAATGAGAAAGCAATGGAGGATTTTTTGCAGTGAGAATTACAAAAACAAAGCGAGAAAAAGTTTCTTTTGAATTCTCTTTTGTTCTGTCTCGGCTTACGTTAGGGTGCCTATAGACTTACGCTTGTGCCTAAGACTCGTCAAAGTCTTTATGCTATCTTACTAAGTTACACTTTAGACTAACCCTGCATAATTCTGTAGACATGACAGCATTGTATTTACAGTTTCCGTCGGCAGCTGCGCGCTTTTCGGCAGCTCCTTCTCGGGAATAATGCCAGCCAAATGTGGACATCGTCGTTTGAGAAAATTTACGACGGCAACGGCGAATTCTTCGTGATGTTCTCGTAGTTTGTCGTTCAGCCACTTGTCCAGTTTCAAATATTCACGTCTTGAGGCCAGTGCCGCCAAGTCAATAACGAACGCAAACGTTGAGCCATTCAATAAAATGGAAAGAGCCTTAAAAATTTAGACAATGATACAGTATAAAGCATTCTCAGTAGAACTAGTGTAGAGACATATATTTATGTCAAGGCATACATCATTTCCACAAGCAACCTATTATAGAAATTTTTTAGTATTTTTTTACGTTAACAGTAGTAGATTTAGTTAATATAGATATTTCTTTTCAAAGTCCAACCTTCAAGTCTTGAGCAACATCCAAAATCCTGGACAGGTCTAATTGATCACCATTCATGTACCAATCAGCCATCGCCTGAATAACGAGATGACGAATAGAAGGCGAGGATTGGCCCTGAAAAATGAACAGACAATCGACTATTATTTCTAATCATACATTTGGTCAAAACAGTTTATCTCGCCCAAGCTTTCCGGTGCGAGCAAGTCAGAGCTTTCAAAGCTTGTCAACAAAGAATACTTTTCAAAGACAATGGGTTAGTAAAAAGTTGATAAAGGAGAAGGTGCCAAAGAAAATTTATCAAAAGAAACTTGTTACAGAAGCATCGGTGGAACTCACCTGGCCATGCCAAACATGATGTAATAGACACAATGAATTGGGATGGTTTGCCAAGAACAAGGGAATCAATGTGGAGGCTAAATCATACTTCAAAGTTTGCCAAGTTGGCTAGAGAACAAATCACAATAAAACATATCTGAGTGTTAGTTTGAAGGTACACTACGTTTACTCTATTATTGCAAAGCTTTTGGTCCGTTAACTTAGACCTTCACCAGTACAAGAATTTTAAAGCATATTTGAGTCAACTATGTTGTCCTCAAGAACGTTTCTCAATAACAATAGCTATACAGGACAACAGAAAAAACATTGTTGGATTTGTGGTGAACTTACGTTAGTTTGTAGTAGAGCTAACAGAAGCACGTCAGGACAATGTTTAATAGGAAAGTCAAACAAGGCTTTAACTGCCTCGTAATGTCCTGATTCAGCAAGACGAAGTAAAGTCTCTACAAGACTCAATGATTGCCTAGAGGAAAAAAAGTAAGGAGAGTTGGTGCTGCTTACAACTGTCGAATTCTTACACTTGCATGTAAGTGAAACTTTAAATTACAATAAAAATCCGTTTGTGAACAACCACAAAATGATATATTTAGAGTTTAGTGTTGTAAATGAATATGTAACTATGTGTTACAGAATTTCTAAAAAATGCAAAATTTCGAAGGGTATAAAGTTTACAGCAGACCTTAGTAGAGGTCAAATTGGCTGACTGTAGTCTATTTTTCATCAGGATTTTGCAATACAGTTTCTCACCATGTCAATAGTTCCCTGTTGTTGTCTTCTGGGGGTGACTTAAGTATATCAATGACCACAGTGTGACAAGGATAATCAGCAAAGCAAAACACATCAGGATTGACGAGAGCTTGTTGTATCCAGGACAACTAGGGATAGAGATAGACAAATATAATCATTATCAACTGACTTTAGTTTCAATTATGCCAAAAGAAGGGTGTTCTTGAAAAGACTGTCTTATATTTAGTAAAATTGCAAAGTTTGGTGGTGAAATGTTGTAAAATATGGAAAGTATAGCCATGCGAAGTTTGAAAATTTAGTTATATTTTTCTATGGAAATTGCCACCATTTTTGAGCTGAAAATGGTAGCAACATTCGCTTGAAATATAAAAATATACAAAACCAACAAACTTCACAGGGCTATATATTCTGCATATTTCAACGTTTCGCAAGTAAACTTTGCTATTTTAGTAAATTTAGGATGCTCCTTCTAGCTGTGTTACTGGATTCTCTGCTTTTGCCTTATTCAGAATTAAGTCTACGATGAAAGTTGGCTATTCTTATTTGTGAAAAGAAGCCAATGGCGAATCAGGTCCTATGGAAATTGAGCAATAACTACGAGAGGCTTGGTCTCATACTTGTCCATCAGTGTTTGACCAAGATCGATACAGAATCTCTATAGGAAATATGCCCTGTAATCCTTTATGACAAGCAGTCACAATCAGTCTTAATGCTTCAACAGTGCTGATTAAAAACCCAGGATGATCCAAACATGAAATTACATCTTTCCAGTTCAATTCAGGCACCTAAACAACATATAAAAGTAATGAAGGGTATTGCTACGTAGACACAAAAATCTCTCTTTGATGAATGAGACATAGATCTAAACTCACCATTTCTTTTAAAGCTTGAACAAATATCTCAATATTCCAAGTATTTGGTCCAGGCAAGGCCTCCTCTGGTTTCCCCAATTCAATTGGAGTAACAACATCAACAGAAGTCTAAAGTAATTAGGCAGTACTTAGTTTTGGAGTCTACCGTAATTGAATGAAACAGTAAATGTGGTACATCATTGACTGATTTATTGATAGATGGTTTACATATATATAGTTACTTTGCAGGGTAAGCTGAATTGTGTAACTATGTACAATGCTTTTTCCAATTATGTATATGAATATATATTACCTTAGACAGTCTATTTTACAACAATCAATTTTTACTTTCCTTATCTGTTTGTCTTAACCCACCCTGTCAACTTTCCCTGTAGAAAACCGGAGTACCCGGGGAAAACCTACGACTTTCAGCAGAGTAGTCGACAGACTTTTTTCACACATGAGAAAGTTAAGTCCGAGCTGAGAATCGAGCCCGCAACCTCAGTGGTGAAAGGCTGCTACATTCTTGAATTGCACTGTCGAATGCTAACTTAAGGCAGAGTCAAACTAAATTTGGAATAGCGTAGAGCTCAAAGATAGCACCTGTACCTGTAGAGGCATAGATTCCCCAAGACCTGAAACTGTCCTTGCCATCATTCCTTAGTAAAAAGAGAGTAAAAAAAATCTCTCAAATTCTTGTTGATAAGCCAAAAGTTGATCATCAGTACCAGGCATACCTAATACTTTTGCAATACACATTGGAGTGATGTTCACTTTGTTAAACTGGCCCAAAATTTCCTTGCATTCTTGCACGCTAAACAAATTATACGAATAAATATTCTAGATCAATCAAAGTTCAGCCAATGAGATTACGTACAACAATTGCAAATGCACCTTGCGCAACACGAATAACCGACTTCACGCATCAATTTACTCAAATCATCTTCCATCTCAAAAAACAAATATTTGCACAGTTATAAAGTTGTTTAGGCTAATATGGTTAGTTAAATGCACAAGGCTGAACAAAGCTATGCTTACCATTAACTTTGGGACGGGGGAACTCTCCACACTAAACCTAAACAAATAGAGAGCATAACTACACAAGACATTCAAAAACTGGCTAAAATACCATAGTTTCTTAATCCAAAACTGCTCAGGCAATGCTGTTTGTTTACAAAGCAAATGTTACTTATGAAAATATCCATATTTTTAAAATTAGGAGTACTATAAAAAACTAATGCACTGCAAAGTACAGGTTATTATTACAGAAGCTGAGATGAATATTCTAACATATACAGTAGATAACTGCAGAACATTAGTAACATGTAAATTCACATGAGCATCATAGATTTAATACCTCACTTCTTTAAACACATTCATAAATATTGTCCTTACTGTTGCGATATAAACGTTAAAAACAATTCCTCGCTGATCTTATTCTACATAGCAACCGTCACTATATCTTCCTAATACTACATCGGTGTTTAGAATTTCAAACTTTTGCCATATTAAACAATACTTATATGATAGATTACAAAGTTTCATTACCGACTAAGAGGTATGTCGTGGACTCCTTGATAAAGAAGTGGAGCCAAGACAACAGGTACCCGCTCGCTTGGAAAATCTTAAAAACACAAGAAAGCATCTGATCAGTCTATTCATCATGAAAGCACTCTCATCAATCATCTTAATTTATATTGTAACAGTTTTGAACTGAATTTGAGGCACATATGTTGAACAGGAAAATTTGCAGAGTGCATGTAAAATAGTCTTGAGCAAAAGACCTTCTTGATGTTTTGAGCACTTCAACTCATTGACTGTTTATGGGTCCCTATGCAAAATACCACATGATTTTACATGCCAGAAGAGCTGCTAGTTAACAGATAAAAAACAAAGCTTGAAATTCTCAACTTCACTGACCTTTTCGTAAGGTATTTAGAAACGCTTGTTTCTGATCTTCTCCAATGCCGGCGTCTTTCTGCGGCGTGTACAGCAAGTAGGTCAGCAAGAGATGAAGAACCTCAATAGCTACATCGGTCAGTCCACCTTCTGGCCCTCCACCAACATCTAAATCAAATCCAGGACTTAAACTAATGAAACCTCTCGATACTGCCACGCCATGTAGCAAAGTGCTATACAAAGCTATGATAAAATATTGAAACAACTGAACTAATGAAATGACAAATGCTCCAATAATTAAAGGTCGTAAAAACAACAATCTTGCTGCTTTTCGGTTTAAATTAAAGCTACCTGAATCGATGTAGGAGCGCAATAAGTCTGGAAGCTTTTGCTTCACAAACATTCCAGCTACAAAACAAAAGACAATTCTTCAAATTGGGTGAACGATATCAGCATTTACAGCGCTAACACTAACTATAAACATGCAATTATTGACATATAGTTGATTGATTCATGTGAGTCTAACCTACCAAAATTCCTCAGTTCTTCATTTGAGGATTTCATCAATCCCAACCCAAATACAACCTAGAGTAATGCATATTTATTTAGCTATATACAATGGTGAAAACATAACAAGATTGTCATTGAAATACTAATTCTGTAGAAAGAAAGGAGTTTCATTATACAGTTCTACCTCTTGAACACGACTGAATTTCAAAACCTTGCTTATTTGAGGTAAAAGATGGCTGGATGGTTTCAGTGACTAAAAAGACAATGAATTATGTTGAAAATAACAGAAGCAGCTATAAATTCAAAAACAAAAAAAAACACACAATGTGATGTAAATTCTGACCTTTTGATGCTGCTCCTGGTTTTCAATTGCAAAACAAACAATCGAAACAAAATTTGTTTTGCAAATCAGTGACTGGCATTCTTGACTTAGCAATTGCACCTAAACAAACACATTAAATTTGGTGAATAGCTAGCAGTGTACAAAGAATGCCACATTTTCAGGAGGGTGCTGACAGATGTCTTATGCAAAGAAATCGTCAGAGTATAGTTGGGAGGGGGGGGAAGTTGTATATACCTGGTGAAAGTCCTTCCCAGTCCCTTTTCCTTCAGACGAGAAGTCAATTGATGAGAAAAGAGACCGTAAATAATGTCGTTCTGCCTCCGTACCATGTTGTTCCACTAACTGCATTAGAAAAACGATAAATAGTTACACTCAACATTCAACATCAAAAGTAAAACTCTACGTTACCAAAAAACTTTTATTCCTACGATGTGTAGTCTTCTTAATGACTCTTAGATACTTTCAGATTTTATAGTATGCATGTTTTTAATTATTATAGTCTCACTGGATTATATTATTCTTTGTAAATATGTTAATTTACAAGTAATGATGCAAATCAGCCCTAGGGCTTCTATGTAACTATGTTTAATAAACTATTTATCTCCCATCTATCTATCTATCAATCTATCTCAATAATACTTAGACGTCTGAGTTTACAGCATTAAACTTTTGAATATGCAAGAGAGCCTGTACAGCTGGATTTGCTGGCTTTTTTGTCATATATAAGCCATTACTCAAGTAGAAGTAGAGGAGAAATACAAATCAGGAAATTAGGGGGGGGGGCAGATCTCTGGTCACCAACAACAAAGATGCATTTTAATCAGTGGCGGACACTTCACAAAATATTGGGGGGCCCAAGGCCAAACTTTGAACATGTACTGTGAATATGCTGACGGAAAATTATGGCAAAATTTGTTTTTGTTA
>JAODVM010162070.1:0-14599 GCA_025400095.1 Phenganax marumi
TTCGATTCTCAGCTCGGACTTAACTTTCTCATGTGAAAAGAGTCTGTCAACTACTCTGCTGAAAGTCGTAGGTTTTCTCCGGGTACTCCGGTTTCCTCCTACAGGGAAAGTTGACAGGGTGGGCTAGGATAAACAGATTAGGAAAGTAAAATTGATTGTTGTAAAAATAGACAGTCTAAGGTAATATATATTCATAAATTTCATATAGGTAGTATACATAATTAGAAAAAGCATTGTAAATAGTTATGCAATTCAGCTTACGCTGCAAAGTAACTATATGTAAACCATCTATCTATCTTTTAACCTTTTAGTACTGTTTTTATAGTACTATATTCCACTCCACTTCTAGACTAAAAATAATTGGTCTGCTGCCAGAGTAAAGATTGTTGATGCTGAAGCAGCAGCGCTACGAAATACACTTCAAACTTAAACTTAAATGGAGCAGGAGAATAACAACTAATCACCTGATCTTGTCTAAGGTCATTATGTGAAAACTTTCTGAGGTGCTCAGCATTCTTTCTGTAACATTTCCTTCCATACTTGCATGCAGGTAAATCTGCCATTTTGTAATGGGTTCCAGGCTCCTTTTTGCAGTTTTTGTTGACCGCGTCCAAAGTTTGTATATAAGTTACGCAACTTTGTTATTCCAACGTCAGGCTTTAGTTATTTAATTTACAGGCTAATTATACGTGCATCCGAGAAAGCGATTGTCTGGTTCATGGAGTTACGGGTCATCTTACATAAAATGGGGCTAATTGCTCTCTTTCCAATGCTCTACGGTCTCCTGTTTTGTCCTTCCCTTCGCTGTTTTCCCGCCAAAAATGTGCTACAGCCATACTAAGGGCTGGTTTCCATAAGTGTAGTAAGCGAAGATTCACGATGTTTCTCAACGGCCAAAATATTCCATCTTCTTCGCACTAAATCTCCTAAAAAACATACTTACTATCTCTATACTAATATTTAGTTGGAAACTGTAGTTATTCGGCTGTTTAGAAAAATCGTGACCCTATCTTTTCGACGATTACGACCATCGGACCATGTGGAAACCAGCCTTTAGATCTGGGGTTTAGGCTTTTAGCTGTTGAATGAGATGCTTTCCATGTCAACTCAAATGGAGAAAAATTGAGCAAAAACGAGTCCGATAAAAACTGCATGGTATTCAGAATCGCATATTTTCACCGTTGAGAACTGAGTCTAAAAACCACTGACAATCGAATCCGGCTTTGACTTGATGAATTCTGCTTCGGTAAGTTAAGTGTTTATTATTCAGCAGAAATCAAAATAATTTTTAATGAACATGTTTTAAAACCAGATGCAAGCTATGACACGTTCGTGATTAACAGCTATTTCCTTTTGTTATACACTGTTTTTATAAGGCACAGAAGTGAAGATATGCGATTCTGACTAGCGTTTCGCATCGAATTTGTATTTGCTCATCTTTTCTCCACTTGGCACAAAAAAAACGAAGTATTCAACAGCTAAAAGCCTGATCTTCCGAATGTGAAGAAATTTCTTTTAAAAGCCAAGGAAATCTGGTACAAAAAAACCAGAATTTCGCTTTTTTATACGCCCTGTGTTGACAAGGTTTTTTAAAAAGCAAATCTGGGCATTGTGCAATCACGCTTTTGAATTTATGGAAGTAAAGTCTTCGGGACTTCGACGTAGTGGATAGTGGACATTCAGTTAATCGATTTGCACATGCGCATCATGTTTCAAAACTCGCAAACGAAGTACGCAGCAAGATTAATTTTCACCGCCAACATGGCTTCAGCTTTCATTCATTACAAAGTCATTTTGAAGTGTATAAAGTATGCCAGCTGTACAGGCCTAGGGTGACGAAAACGTGAAAGCTTCATGGTACTTTCCCAAAGGCCTGATATGACATATACTACATTCTTCGCGGCATGTGTTGAACGGTATTAACTAGCCTGAAATATACACAAATGCCTTGTGTCGTGGTTTTCACTAAAATTTTTACCTCGACTGAATAAAGCAGGTGTTTTTGCATAATTTTCAATTTCCGGCAACCATTTACTTTTTGAATAGCGAACTTATTGAGTTTCTCAACTCAACATATTAATGGCAAACTAAATCCTGTAATATCTTTTTTAACGTGCTTTGGTTAAATTTGCGCAAGTTTTGTTGAACTGATACAATCATTTTAACGGATAATTTATTACTTTATACTACACTCAGCAGATGCAATTCAATATTCAAATTAAGCAAATTTTCGTTAAAAACCTAAAAGAATTAAGAATCCCAATAGTTTGAAGGCGACGTTTTACTACAAAGGTTTCTATGTATAATAAATTATACGAACTATACATCATTCTCTTCCTAATTCTGCTTTCATATACTGAGCAGGTAATGTTGAGCAATGAAACTCTAAAACAAGCAGTCATATCAAAAGATAGAAAGAGCAAGATTACAATTTTAGCAACGTGTATTCACCTACATTTTCAAAATTAAACGCCTACTATAAACTGATCAAACCATACAAGGGGGAAAAAGACCATTTAACACATTTATACAGTATGACGATTAAAAAGAGTTGGTCGGCTGAAACCGAAGTTTCACCAAAGTTATTTTTCGACGGGTCGTCTCAAGAAGTGGAGCACTATAACTGCAATGCAAGTTACGTACACAAAGGCAATCTTCGTTCTACGTGTCTGGTCAAGTTACGTTCACTCTTAACTGCTGAACACATTGTGTTCTACGTATAAGCCTGGTTTCCATATGGTCGTAACTGTCGTAAAGATAGAGTCACGATCTTTCTTATCAGCCGAAATAGAACAGTTTCAAACGAGTTATTAGCAAAGCAAGCATGAGTAAACAATACGTATGTTTTCTATAAGATTTACTGCTAAGAAGATAGAATATTTTGGCTGTTCAGAGATATCGTGACTCTTCGTTTACGATATTTACGACCATATCGAAACCAGGCTATAATGAAGTAACTGACCAATGGCTGTACTTCTATGTGGAAAATGAATAAGAAAGGCGTTCAGTCCCGTTCACCTTATTTGCCACCCTCACAAAAATTGTACATCGTTGCTTCGCCCCTTGACCTATCGCGTTTTCAGGACATTGTATCCCAGCGACTATGTATTCGTCAGCTTTTAGTCGCACTGATCGTCGTTATCGTTTCGTAGTTGTAGTGATTGCTTTTGTTGTTTCTTAGTCGTAGTGATTGTCGTTATCGTTCTCAGTCATAATAATTGTCGTCTTCGATTCTTACTTCTTAGCCATGATTGCCGTCGTCGCTTCTCGGTGATAATCACTATCACCGAGTTGTACAATGAGCAGAGCATTTAACCATTTGCGCACAGGAATCACCGACTGGAATTGACCAAACTTATCGTTATAAGAAACAGCTGCCTGACTGTTTATCTAGTTATTTTACCTAAAGCATCACAATATGAATGGAAGTAAAATTATATTGCATAGTTTAAGCCAATCATGACGGCAAAAAGCCGGTCAAGTGCGATTAGTTTGCGAAACTGTACTATCTTTTCATTCAAGGGCGTGTAAAATCAAAGATTGTGTACACATTAAGCGGCAACATATATAATATTAACAAAATTGTCACGATTTGCAACCTCCATATGACACGCAACGGAAACCACTTTCTTCCATGCTTTATTGAGCAACCAGGACAGATGTAAAAGTTTGCTTAGAAAACGAATAACTTTAGTCAGAATGGTGAAGCAAAAAAACCACTTTTGTAAAGGTGTGTCACAAGCTGGAATTGTTGGCGTAACAGTAGGACCTGGCATTTTTACTTCACAGAATATGTAGTGTTTTTCTGCATGTACTCATCAATGTTATAATACGAGTAGGTGAAAACAAAACCTTGCGTGCTTGCATGGCGTATTATGCAGCACCGGGTCATGATTAATTTTACTTTTTATTGATATAACTTTTCTGAAGAGCTTATTTTAATTTTACATCTAAAAAAACATCACTTTGATTAACATTACTGCCGCATTTAAAACTGCTTTCTAACGCGTTACAGACGCAAGATATTTTACTGAGTGGAGCGCCAGAAAATTTTAGTGGAGCGCCAGAAATTTTTCAGAAACATATCCTTTTGATAATTAAAAAGTCAAAATGAGCCTTTCTACTCGTGGTTTCTAACACTAGACGAATAACATCCAAGATTTTTAACAATACTAGCCAAAAAGTGAGGGTAACCATATATTGTTAAAAAAAGTTCTAATTCATTTGCAGAAGTTGGTACACTCTGTACAAAACTTCAATTTAAAATTTAGCTCCCATATATAGATTTGTCTGCTATTAAAATCACCTGCCCTCAGGCTTTCTCAATTCTATTGAACACGCTTCAAACGTTCGTGTTATTCGGGCAGCTCGCACATGCACATAATTAGTCGTTCACATTTCATCATAAATTCAGATATTGAATATGACATTTTAAACTTCAATTTCATTTCAACTAACAAAAAATGCCATATATAATACTACTTTGATATAATCACATAGCACTTTACGATAAATTTTCGCGTATAATTGCCCATGTTACATATATACACTTCAGCTAGTATTCTTAAATGGTCCATCTTCAAACGAGCATTTCTGTGGACGAAGTTTTTTTGTTCCTATAGGCCTGTTCCTAAGGCCGGTATCAACTGTCAGTTGAGTTTTTTGTAGAAAACTATATGCATAATCAGATTAGCCTGTTATTAACGCAAGTGGCGTAATAATTAAAACTAGCAGAGATTTTTGTGCAATAATGTCTAATTGTGGCAGGTGAAACAGCCTTGCTCCCGCGCGGTTGCATGTATAAAGAAAAGTGACAGGAAACGATCAACGCTGCTGTACATTTTGGGCAACATTTTGAAAAAAATAAACAAGCAAAAAACTTGAATTACCAGAGGTCATTTAAAGTCGATAAATTAACAAATGAGCAAGGAGAATACATCTGCTGTTCCAATATTTTTTAAAAACAGAACGATACAAAGCCTGTTTGATGGTAATGTGACACTCATTAGACGCTTCCGCATTTTGAACATCGTCCATTATTAATGAAATTTTTTTCCGGCAACAACAATGATCAACAATCCGGTGATAACTTTTCCCACGTGCGCAAAGCGGTAAGGGTGATGTCGTATAAGGACGCAGAAGTTTGTTTAAGTGGAATTTAAAGCACGCAGTCAGGGAAGAGGAGAAACACATATAAAAGCGCTGAACCTAAGATGAGCTCGTTTCTAATAGACTCGCTCATTCAGAACAACCGGTGTAAGACCCCCCCGGTATCTCTAGTGCGAGAACCAGCAGCCTACAATATGATGGCATGCACGTACTGTTGGACACCTCGACACGATAAGATCCCTTTTTGCCAGCTGTGCATTCCTGGAACAGCGTCTTACACCATGCCTGCAGTAAGAAGTCAAGTAATGCCACCATCGGTTAATCAAAACATGCTTACCAAAAACTTTTCCCGACTGCAACATCCTTTACTCAGCACATCCGAAAGTGGACTGTCCTTGGATTCAAACGTTGGTAAGTTTACAGCTTTATCACGAGATTATAAATGTTAAAGATGAGTGCATCCACAACAGATTATCGTTTGGAGAGAAATGTACTTTCAAACAATCGATCTCTAATATCCAGAATACGATTAGAACTTGAAGGATCTACCCGAAGAATTTTTCCTTTACACCTCAAACTAAATAGTTCACGTAAGATATTGGGATGATTGTTGGCTCACCGCAACTCAGAAATATTGCTTGTCAAATCAAAAGTAGTCGAAGAGACTATTGTCCGAAGAGACCATCGCAACTAAACGTTGCAGGATAAAGTAGTTACCAAATTTTCAATAATTTAAGTCTGTTTTGCATTCCCACCATTCTGACTCCGTTTATCTCACAGGATTATCACACGTTTACATATTTGTTAAACCCTTGTTTTTCGTGTTTTTGACACAAAGCTATCAGATCGAAAATCTACATCAGCTGTAGGTTTACCTTTTTTCTTGTTCGCCACGGTGAATATTCTTGGCGAAGCGCAACATAGAACAATGCAATAATGCAATGTGTAGATAATACAACAATGTCTATAGGGCAAGAAAGTTGTACGATCCCACGGATGTAATTGTTTGGAGCCACTCATCCTGACAAACACATGGCCTTCGAGATTTGGCATTCTTCATAAGACCTCAGTTAAAAGAAAGTTCCGTCTATACGCGCCCCAAAGCAAGAGTAAAATGATGATTCAAGATCAAGAATGAACACCTTTAGGATCTTTGAACATTTGTTCTGTTTTTCAATGCAAAAGTCCAAAAGTGGTATTGTCATTATAGAAACTCATTTACCATCGCATCACGTGGTGCAAATCGTCATTTAGAGAAGCAATACTACAGCTAGTGAAATAAATATACAACCGCATGTTGGTAATTTAAATTTGTCACAATACACAAGGTTAGGTTACTTGGGCGCTGGTGCACCGCTCATACAGTGTATGACTCGTGGAAAATCTTGTTTCCAAACGCAAAAGCTTTGAACTTTATTCAGACTCTTCCGTTTTACTACTTTATCAGAAACATTTATCTATTACACACCAAGTGCTGATCTATTCAGTTCTAAGTTTTTTGTGCATATATTCATGCAGGTGGAGACGAAGATGGATGTGGCAAGGGCAACTCACGAACAAAACGAATGAGAACAGCTTACACGAGTCTTCAGTTACTGGAGTTGGAAAAAGAATTCAGTGAAAACCGTTATCTTTCGCGGTTGAGAAGAATTCAGATTGCTGCCATGTTGGAACTTACTGAGAAACAAGTGAAGATTTGGTTTCAAAATCGTCGAGTAAAGTGGAAAAAAGATAGACGAATGTCAAGCTCCCTACCATGCGGTTCAAACACTACAATCAAATGTGAAACTGTCGGCGATGAAGTGAAATTCTCCAGCAAAACAGAAAAATAGAAGAACGCCGGACAAGGTTCTTAAAGTTACCCAATAAAGCATGCAGATTATAATGGCGTACACGAGAAAAAGGATAAAATAAAATGGTTATTAACGCTACGCATTGTACACTATAAGTACAGCACTAACTAAAATGTTGGTTTCCCCTAGCTAAAAGAGAAAAAAATAAAAGCTTAGAGATTCAGATCATTGTAAATGAAATACCCAAAAAAAGGAATCTTCACTTTGTCACCTGGCGACAATCAAACTACAAGTGCATTAACCGCAGTCTTCAACGTTTCACTTGGAAAAATATACAGACTCATCCATGTTTGTTCATCTATTTTAATATATCTCATGCAGTTCAGAATGCAAAAATTAAGCTGAAATGAACAACTGAAAAATAACGAAAGTTCAATGTACATAAAGTTATTTGAAACATGATTGTTAAATTTTGTATATGTATATGTAAATCCTACAAGTTCAGAACGTTTATTTCTTAACTAGCATATTATATAAGACTGGATACACCCAACTGAAGAGTATATGTCACCAGAAGACAATGTTACCGAAAAAAAATAGAAATACCTTGACGACACAGGAATCTAGTAAACCATGTATCACTTATGTGCGTATATATATATAACATAAAATATACTGCATGTGTGTTTGTGCAATCAAATTTATAAATATAAAATGAGGTAAATTACATCGCCCTGAAGCCATCGATGTCACTCTGTGGTACATAAACGATGCACGAGATCTTATTATGCGAGATGTTATTACTAATGCAAATGTTCTTTTTGTCTTTGGATATGGCTTCATGCATGTAAGCTATAATGAGTTTTTTTCTTTTCATTTTATTAGCTTCGCCAACTAGGGCGGAGTCACCACAACAGCATAAGCCAAGTAGTGTTGGCCCTTTTTCACCTAACCCTCCATGTCAACTTGTGGGAGAAATTTACCGGAATACGCGGAGAAGACCCAAAACTTTCAGCAAAGCGTTGACTATACTCTTTTCACATTAAGACATGTGATAGTTTTCCACTGTCGCGACCTTAGTAGTGAAAGGCAAGTTCGCTAACCACTCCGCCACCAAATTTGTTTGTGAATATTGAATAAAGTGGAAAAGCACTAACTACTTTTTGTAATGCACCCAATAAAGTAGTTCTATTGGTAATGGAAATCAAATATCAACCTCTGGACTGACGACTAGATACAACGTTTTTGAGTGCTGATGAAGTGAAAACACTTAACAGTTGTACAGTAGAAGTCGACATCGTGAGTTTTAAAAAATGGCCTTGAAAGTTCTTCCCATGAATGACTCCGAATGTAGTAAAATACATATTTTTTAATTAAAATAATTAGTCGGCCTTTTATCAATCAAAATGTCAACTCATCTAGTTACTCAAAAATCAAAAACACATATTCTTTTATTAAACCGGCGATACTTGATAGTTTAAGATTTAAAAAACTTAGTATATACATTCAGAACAAAATATCAAAAACCTCATGCATCGTCAAAAAGCTGTCCCTCCACATACGTCCAATCTTAAATATATTTATTCTGACGCCCAGTGATTCAGTGATAACAACTAAAAGCAAGCTTAATTTGGGAAGCCTATATTTCCGGTCTATACAAATGTCCAGTTGGTCATCGCATGGCCAAAAATCTCGCGTGAACGTGGACTTAATAGTAAAATATCGAAATACTATTCTTCAATATTATACAAAAGAAAAAGCTTAGTTCAAATTCTGAGTTCGTCCTCAGGCCCGCAGTAATATTACAGTACACGCGTAAAACTCATCATGTTAATTGTTGCAATGTTGATAAGAACAGGATGCAACAATGTTGTGCTGCACCTGTTGCTAAATACTGTTCAGCATTGTTACACCCGATTAAACACAAACAATATAGTTCAATATTGTTAACAACTGTAAACAATACGTGCAGCAAAACATTGTTGCATCATGTTTTACCTCAGGCTCATAAGTTTCGGTGCGTGCACGGCTTGCCGTTGGCAAGTTTAATTAGCTGAGCGCGTGTCAAGCCAATTCTACAACAATGGCAATTGAAGAGGATTGTGCATCCGTTGTGTTGATATACAATATACGGTCTTTTCAAAAGCGATTCCTGCAGTGTGCTTCATACGCAATAACATAAGTATCCTTAGTTTCATGGAATTTTGTTCCGCAGAAATGTGTTAGACGTCAGTTCCGATGGCGTGAAACAGGCGATTTTATTCATCAAAGCCAAAGAAAGTAGCTACTTAACTAGATGAGCGTGGGACTAGAAAGTGCATGTCTGTAAAAGTATGGACGAACTCTCTCTTAATCCCAGTACAGAGCAGCCAATTTTTTTGACCTTAACCATTTCTTCCTTGACAACGAGCTTTGACCAACAACAAGTAAAGTGCGACTTGCGAGTTTTTCAGCAAAGGAAGTTGCTCTGGTGTACAGCAATAAAGAAACATTGTGCACCGCACATACGGTCACGAGCAATGAAATCGTCCAGACGCTTGTCAAAAATTTCTGTATGTACGGGGCATAGATGTCAAAACACGCGATGAAGGAAAATAAAGAATACACAAACGCAAAACACGCCAAAAGATGTTGAAACGATGGTAAAGCTGATGAACAAATTTAACTGAGAATTTAAAAATATTAGAACAGTTTAAGGTTGAAAAAATGACAGCACTTAGTTCACACACCTTATTTGTAAAATTCGTGTTCTGTTTCATCTTTTTTTACATTATTCTTGTATCCTTTCTCGAAATCTTTAGAAAGTATCACATAGCGATTCTCTCTCACAGCCTGCATACCCGCCTATAATTTGAATAACATAGCATAAATGGCTTGCCTCGCAGTTCAAATTTTTGATATAACATAAAAAGATGTAACACAACTCAAAACTTTCAAAGCAACACAAAAAATTATTTGCAATGTTTATCTTCATGTCATTTGCGATATTTACCTGTTTACAAAAAGAGGCAGGCTGCGCGTTCATGTACTGCGCATACTTGCTAACTGAACACTTTGAGCGGCACGTTAGATAAACCTAACTATTAAAGACTAGTGACCGCTGAAGACAGCACAGCCGACCGAGCTGCTTATATGCAACAAATGTACGATACATTGCAAGATTTTAGACCACACTTATTTTCTTATGAGGCAAGGGGAGCCTATGCCTTCACTAAACTTCGCTGACCTTTTCTTAACATATCAAGCATTCTTCACTAATTAACATCTCTCTAGAGTAGAATTGCATTGCAAGTTGCAAGAAGAATCGCATCGTGCAACATGGTTTATTTCTACGCTGTATATATTGTGTTGTAAAGGCCATGTTACACTTACCTCTTGGCAAATAGCATTGATGTCCGCTCCACTTATTTTGTCAGGTCTTGCTACATCTAATAGTGATGTTAAAGAAAATATTCCTGAAGTAATCTTGGACAAGAATGGTTAACGGACCTTTTCAATCATATATCACGAGCAACTGCTACGACTAATGTAAGTGGTCCCAACAACAGCTATCGATATGTCGCGCTGGGTACACAACACAAAATTGAAATTATTAATATACCGCATGCTTTCTATGTCTTGAGCATTGTATATATATATACCGTACAAAAACTAATCGTGATAGTTGAAGTCAAATGCAGCAGAACATATTCCAATATTATATTAAGGATACAATCTTCCAAATCGACTTCTTCCGACAGGTTCATTTTACCAGTAATAGTAGAAAATATCAATCGTTTCTGTCGTCTGTCAGGTAATGGAAATTCTATTTTACGATCTAATCTGCCGGGTCGAAGTAGAGCAGGATCAAGAGTATCGTGTCTGTTTGTGGCCATTATAACCTAAAAAGAAACAATGATATTTGTAGCTGGTATAGGAAACATTGTTGCGGACACGTAGGCGATTCGCGATGTTCCCTCTAATGTTTCCCTGTTTGCCCAACCGTGGAAACATGCGTTCCGGGAAGCAAAAATGTTTCTCATCAAATTGAGAAACAATTGATGTTTCGCTTGGTTTGCCTAGCGTTTGCCCGCCTTGGGCAACATCGCGAAACATTGACGGGAAACAACGCTTCCACTACAATGTTTCCTAGTTTGCCCAGGGCTGCAAAAATAGCATCCATTCTCATCAAAATATTTCTTATTAAAACGATGGATACAGGGTACGAATAAATATGCTAGTTTTAAAGTTTCTTTGCATTTTATAAACACTCAAATAGCAAGTACAGCACAGTTCTGCAGCGTCACTATGAATTCTGCTAAAAAACAGACGAAAATATTTATCTTGTGCAAAACCTACCGCATAATGATGATGCATAAAATAGATGTAACACGGCTTACACAAAGGGGGTACTGTACGATAGCGTATAGAAACTAGAGACTTCAAGGAGAGTGCAAAGTTTTTGAGATCTTTGCATTAAATCACGGCCATTGAGTGGTACTTATGCAAGAGAGCTGCATGTGAGTCTATGTCTGTAGTATGCTTATGCACCACTGCGCGATCTATATTTGTAAGCTGTATACTTCCGAAATTGAATGTGCAGGCTTGCAGTTGTGGCTGTCGACAGTTTCATTTAAGCTCCATGTAACGTGTCCATGGGTCCACGCATTTTATTGCAGACTTCAGTAGCTATAGTTCACATATTTTTAGCCAAATAGAAACGATTATCTTTTAAGTTAATAACACGACATGCACATATCGGTGCAGTTATTAGTTCGCCAACAGTAGTGAAGATAGATTTTTCTCGTCACTCTTGCTGCATAGTGATGTAACAAATATATCAGGATAGCAAGAAATGCAAAGAATTCGCTATTTTGAAAAGCAAGACTCTGCAGTTTTGTACTGTAGCTATTACAATGATATAAACACAAGACCTAGCAATATATAGCAGTACTATCCCATTGCCTTGTAGATGTCACTTCTCCATGATTGTTAAAAGTCTTATTGCAACGCAAGTCTGTATGTAGAGTACAATACATCAAACAAAATTCATCGCTGACTGTCTTGAATTTACTTCACTCTAGTAGCAAATTTTGTTTCATTGACTTAGCCCTGCATTTCCAACTAATACGTGATTTGGGACAACTACATAAATGAAAGTCGACAGTAACATCGCCGGGTGATTGTCTGGAATTTAATGCCACAAATTTTAGTTGTAAATGTTCGCTTTATGCATGTCCGTACTATTGACTAGTAAAGTTTTGTTCAGTAGATCGTTCAGACAATAACTTACATCACGTATCTATAAAATAATACTTAAGGCGGCAAGAAAAGCCAATAATTTCTAACTTTCAACAGCAAGTTTGGCCGTAAATCAGCAGATGACTGTATTATTTATGACAATAATGGGTCGATAACTCAATCCGACAGAAAACAAGTACAGCTCATTGCTGATTTATTGAATTATAATTCGTCTGATAGAGAAAAACTCACAACATTTTTAGCTCTATTAACAGCAATTTAGCAAGTGAATAGCTGTATAAAAGCAAGTGCTCGGTGGCAATTTCAGCAAAAACAGGGAGCGTACTCATAGAGTTTTTTAACAGTTTAATTAAATAAGCACGAAAAATATCTACATACACACCCCCTGAAAGTTTTACACTATTGCTGTATGACATGACTGACTATAAGACTGACTGTGAATTTTCGCCACTCACCGGCCACTACACTGCCAAGTTTCGAAGAAACTTTGCACTTAAAATATTATAATACAAATAAATAGTACTAGAGAACCATTCGTTTTCCTGTTTAATCAACGCTGCTATAAAACCAACGGAGAATTCGTATGGTCTTAAGAGAGGGGTGTGAACTTGTACCTAAGGGCATCACGTTTCTGTAACGAAATGATGCTTACCTTAACATTAACGTTCTGGTCGAAACCATCCATTTGGTTTAGCAGTTCGAGTAATATTCTTTGAACTTCTCTGTCCGCTAAAGAATATGAAATATCACTGTGTTTATATTTCAAGGCAAATTGCAAGTGCATGCACGAGAATGCTCTTGTCTCCAATTTTATCGGCCTTCGTAGAAAAAGTGCATGAGTTCCGCGCCTTAAATTTATTTTTTTAATTACATGTACATCTTTTAACACTGTCTTTTAACTTGCTTGTTGAAAAATTTATTTTCTAGCATTTTGTAGCTTACTAATTTACGACACACCACGCAGGTGCAAGTGTAGTTTTCAAAAGTACTTTTTCCTTTGTGTTTTCCATAGTTTTATCACTACTAACGCGTTTGATTCCAGACACAGGGTTGGCAAGTTCAATTTTTCGTAACAGCTCCTGTCCGTGTCTTAAAATTGAATACTAATGCTCAATAGGTCACCATTAACAATTCGTTCAACAAATTAATTTAAATTAAGCAAAAATTCGGGTAAGCTACTGTTTTAGCTCTGTTACATAATGGGTTAATGCCAGGATTGCAAAAGTTGATCTGATGCCCACTTGCCGGTAAAGTTGGGCTGTATACCGGTATTTTATTCACGGTACTTTGTTGATACCGGTATGGCGGTGTTGGTTTTGACGCTATACCGGTATACCGTTTTCGGCGGTACACCGGAAAATACACCGGTATCATGGCTATCATTAGTTTATATTTTTATTTAAGCAACAAAACAGTTCACAAACGGAAAACAAACAATGTATGCGCGCGTCAAATATGTTATAAAATATAGAGTAGAACTTTGTTTCGATATGACGCAATTTGAATCAGTAAAAAAATGAATTTTACGACCGCAGAAGATCATATGAAAACAACGACGGTTGCAATGAAAAATTTTCTTGCTTTTGCCATGGGTGTAAACTGCATTTACTGTAGATCACACATTTCCTTCAAAGATTTAAACGGTATATCAGTATACCGCGGTATTTTTAAAATACCGTAACTGGTATTGAAATTTCAATACCGCCCAACTCTAGTTTGCAGCTGAAAGATCGAACTTTCTTGTCTTGAACTTTCTTACACTTTGGGTTTCATCGTTGGTTACATAACATTCCCTGCAAATAGTAAGCAATGCTACTTGTCATCATTACAGATACGAAATATTTTATGGCATGCGAAACTTCCAATTTCGTTAACTAGTTTTGTATGTAAGTAATGTTTAGAGGTTATAAGACCATTCTCAAGGTTAATTTGACTCATTGCAAAGACATTTGTGTACAAGTATTGTTGTCTCATACATACACGCAGTCAGGACTCAGAAGACTTGTTCAGTTTGTCTTTTCAAGCATGTGAAAGGTAGAAGGTTGTATTCTTGTATGTAATGAATCTTCTCTTTTTGGCTAACAAAAATCGATGCATCCCTTGCTCTATTGCAATAGAATGAAAAGTTTTACTGTTTGAGGGGACGTCTTACTGGGGGATTGGACACCCATTTACCCTATCATAGTTTCTGCAATCAAAGTATGCTTTATTCAAATAATTTGACAGTGTAAACATCTTTAAAAGATGGCAGTTGGATTGATGTTCTTTGAGCAAAAACTTTCCAGCAATGCTTCGATAAAAAAAACTTGATGGGTTGAACGAGAGGATAAGCATATTTAATTTTTCCAATTAACTTTTGGTCAGGGTGGATGAGAGTGCACCAATTCAATTGGTATGTTTTAAGAAAGTCAGAAGTCGTCTTTAATACTCTTTTAAAGTATTAAAGACGACTTCTG
>JAODVM010162181.1:0-32412 GCA_025400095.1 Phenganax marumi
TTCCTTCAGACGCTTGCCGAGCATGCGCAGTAAAAAAGTGGGTACACTAGTTCCACCTCTGTATGTTTTACTCTGTGACACTACCTAGACTACCTAGACTACCAAGACTACCAAGACTATGTAGACTACCTGGACTACCTGAACTACCAACACTACCTGGACTACCAAGACTCCCAAGACTACCTGGACTACGTGGACTACCTAGACTACCAAGACTACCAAAACTACGCAGACTACCTGGATAGCAGAATTTATTATTCTCAAAATTTTTTATATTTCCAATAGGTTAAGCACTCAGACAATTCATAAATGTAAAAAAATACTGTTTATGAAAAGAACTGGGGAATTGAGAGCAATCTCAAAATTGTCTTAATTTTTTTTATATACCCTGTATAAGACCAGGCTTTAACATTTCTGCACCAGTCTGGAAAGTTTGCAAAATGCGCAAAAGATAAACACTGTTCGTGGAAAATATGCGTATATAATAATTAAAAACTTCACAGATAAGCAATTTCTGTCGTGCACAAAAAACAAGAAAATGGCTGTTTATCTGCTTGCCATTTCCTGTGAATTTGGCATATCCTATCATATCAGGGTCCGAATTATCGTCAAAAACGAGCTTCGCTTCTTTTCTTTTCAAATTCTAAGTTAGAATGCACATTTTATCCCCCCCCCCAAATTTTCAAAAATATCACATGAAAAAACTCACGACTTGCACGTAATGCGTCGATAACTACCTGTCTGCAGCTCTAGATTTAGCTCACGAATGCAAACAAAAAATAAAGTCGAAAGCATATCACAATAGTTACACAAAAATATATATTTCAGGGTTCGTGCTGGTCTTGAAATGTTAATTTCAAGGAGTATATAATTAAGGACTTTTTAAGTACTAAAATAGCACTTTTCAAGGAGTGTTTGAGATGTTCTTTTCTTAAGAAAATGAAAAAAGAAACTAAAATGGTGGGAAAATCCTCAGAACGAGCCCACGGTTTATTCACTAGTGCAACTCCCAAATGCTATACTTAGTGTAATAGTGATGAAATTGTATTCACATTTCACACATACTTCACCGCGATCTTACGCCGGTTTTTCATGTTTTGCATCACGAAATAACTGTGACAACTTACAAAAGTTAGTATTATGGCCTCACTAGTTGGCAAAACCTTTGAAGAATTCAAGGAGTATTTAAGGAGTTTTCTTAAAACTGTAACTTTCAAGGGCTTTTCAAGCGCCCTTGAAAAGTCAGAACAAATTCAAGTAGTATTTAAGGACTTTGAGGAGTAGCACGAACCCTGAAAACAAGATGCAAATCGAAACTGTAAATTTTCAACTATTTCCCAAAGCCATTTTCAGAGAGAATGACTTTGGGACAAAGCTGAGAATTTATAGTTTCAAGTTGTATTTTGCGTACAGAACTGATAGACATACAGATATATTATTTAAGACAGTGAGCAGTGAAATCAATTTTTGTGCAAACTACCTGGTGTCGTGGTCAGGGTCTGCAATCACGGCAGGCAAACCTGATTTTGCAACATGAGGAAGTAACAAATTCTGCTGAGCGAGATTAGTTTGGACAATGCTGATGTCATTCAACTGGAAAATTAAAGAAAATTAACAAATGTTTTTGCAGAAATTCTCTTGGTTCAGTCGTCGAATATAGGTAGTTTGTCCGTTGCTAAATGATCGAGTGATTAAATACCTGTACTCCAGTTACATCCAGGATTAAGATTTGCCGAGGAGTCTTTTTTAAGAGCTAAAATTGTTTGAATAAGCTAAGTTTGTCAACAATTTCTATGGAAACAGGTTCATAGCTGTTGAAAGTACTTTTGCACAGTTCTTACATCTTTTGTAGGTGTTGTTAACAGTTGTGACAAAAACAACTTCTCTGGAGGAGTCAACAAAGGAAGATTGTTCAATGTAGAATAATTCTCGTTGTTTGATTGATTGCTCTAGAAATATTTAATGAATGATAAAATAGTAAAAGAACGTCTTACAACACAATTGTGTTGTTATAGTTATATATACACAATTATATATACACAATGTTATATACACAATTATAACTCTATCGAAAGCTGGCAATTTCGTCTGATGCCAAATGATTTTACCAAGTCTACCTCACATGATTTTGGTCTGTCTAATGCCAGCTAGAACACTCTACTTCGTGCAATGCCACATGGCTTAACTTATCAGGGGAAAATTCTTGTGACTTGATGGTTCGACAAAGCAAATTGGAAATACACAGGGTACGCACCAGTAATTGTAGGAAGAATGCCACAAATGGATTATTTTGCACTGGTTGAGTTTTATACATTTCATAAAGAAGAAATAAGATGGAGACTCGCTGACTTGGAGCAGGAAGTAAGTCAGGTTGTTGTAACAAAAGTATCTACAAAAAGGTTATTACGAAAATCACTGAACTGTCAACATCGTCGCTAGGAATTTCAAACGGCAATAGACGATTGATTATTCCAAATTTAATTTCGGTTCAGTCATGTGATCCAAACAGTTCATCGTTTTGGTCACATGACTTTATGTTTATGTTGCCAATTTGCTAAATTTCTTCTGAATTTGCACGCCAAATTTGAACCTTAATCAGTGAACGGTGCCACGAAAAACGATGAAAGCTTATGGCAGGCCGTTTAGATGGCCGGACCAATGTCTTTCTTTCGCTATATGTCCTGCCATAAGCTTTCGTTTTTCATGGCGCCGTTCACTGATGATGGTTTAAATTTGGCGTGCAAATTCAGAAGAAATTTAGCAAATTGGCGACATAAACATAAAGTCATGTGACCAAAACGATGAACCGTTTGGATCACATGACTGAAACGAAATTGTATTTGGAACGATCAATCGTCTACTGCCATTTGAAATTCCTAGAAACGATGTTGACAGTTCAGCGATTTTCGTAATAGTTTAGTTTCATCCAGTGGCAATACTGAATCAATAACAGGTGTCTCTTACTGTGAAAGTGAAACTATATTGTTTTATCAAACAACAACACATACCAGTGCTGAGCCTACTCTAAAATGATCCTGCCTTTGAAAAGTATGATGAAACGTCGACGCGATTCCTTCAAATGACGACTGAGAAAGATTATCCTCCGATAAAATACTATAAACAAGAGCACACTTAATAAATTACATTAATAGAAACTAGTAATAGTACACTCACACAGTCAGTGTATGTACACTTCAAATTACCGCGCGATATTTCGCTAACCTAAGGAGCAAAGACAGTTCTTTCGATGACAAAGCCATGGCCTTGAACACATCAATCTTTCGAGCTACTCAACACAGAGTTTCCTCTGTCAAAAGTAGGAAAAGAAACAAAATATTTTCATCATAACAAAACTTTCAAATTCCCGCCGCCATATTGGATTTTGAGCAAGTTAACTAGAACCCAAGCTTTTCTTTGCAATATGTTGCGCGCATCTGAAATGGGCGTTGGCCAAATCGTAAACACTAGTTTTCGGTGGCAAAATAATTATGTAAACATTGATAGCTGATAAAGATGAAATTCTGTTTTACTCGTACTGAAATGTTCGGTCTCGTATTATAGGTGGATATGAATCGAATTGTTTTTATTTTGAAAGGTGTTTGAAGGAAGCTGCCAAACCTTCTAGGAAGAGATCAGTGAGGTTGTTTTTAATCAAATCTCGACGGAGAATTGTGAAGTCTGGTTCGGTGTCGCGAATTGGACTGAAGGTTTGATTCTATAACTTTGTTTTCTGCGAAGTATGTGGAGAGAAGCTGTTCTTCACCCTGAATGGTGTTGCATAACAATGAAGTCGTTAGCTAAAAATATAAGCGTTGTTTTCACTTTATTTGTATTCACAATTTTTGACAAAAAAACGAATGATCTTCCTCACAAAACGTCTTGTCATTCAGTGAGTGTCTTTACTCATCTTAACTGTATAAATTACATTGATAATTACATTTATTATAATTAATAATCATTAATAATAATAATTAACACAATAAATTATTTAACATTATTTTAATATGTCTGTCCTTCTTGTGAAGAAAAAAACTACTTAGTCGTCTAGTAAACGCTTTGAGCAAGCAAACCATAAAAATGTAATACTTTAAACTATACGTTAGTAATATCTGAATTTTTTTGAAGCATTGCTTCAAAATCTGGTGTACACACAAGCCTTTGTTTAACGTGACACAATGTCATCATTGATTTTGCTTCTTCCTCGGGGTGAATTGAGACAACATCCTTAAAAATGTTTACAAAAATCAAAATGTTACAAGGTAAAGCTTGGAAGAAAATTTATTACAAAAATACCACAGTATGTGTTTGTATGGTCAGCAGCATAATAAAGATGCCTGCTAAACTGCAGTAGCCCCAAATTGATAAAACATTGGAAAAATGTAGTAAAATTGAGAAGCAAAGAATTTGTGCTTTTTTACTATAACATATACCGTATTCTCTCTATTAAGCCCCCTGGGGGGCTTATTCTTTTCAGACCCTTTTGAGGGGAGGGGGGCTTATTTAGTTATCCATAAAATCTCAGATAATTTTTTGCAAAATGTCAGCTACTATGTTCTTAGTATTATAAAAAACAAAAGACACATCAACGCAACAGCAAGTTTTAAAGTGTTCAGCAAAGGAGGGGGCTTTATAAATTTATTCCTCTTAAAAGGGGGGCTTATTAGAGGGGGGGGGAGGCTAAATAGAGAGAATACAGTACCCACACAAAAATAAGGCATTTGTTTTAGACGAATACCTGTAAGAAGTTACAAGGGGTCCCCATTGACATATCCAATGCAACGCCTCCGAGTATCAATCTTAAAATTTCCAAATCATAATGGTTCAGCTATCAATCAGTGAAAAGCTATACATGTGCGTAAAAACAATCGAAATTGTAAGAAATGCCTTAAACTAATTATACCTCGTTTTTCCTGATTTGTGTATTTGGATTTTACCAATGTAACCTTCAGACACATCTTGTAACTTTAATGATCCGCTTTTTGCCTATAAACAGCCAGTTGTAAACAGATTTTTTGTACAGCAAGCTGTGTTTGAGTTATACAAGGTCAATTGAGGTTATACGAGGTTATATGATATTGTATGTGGTTATATGAGGTCAATGAGATCAAGCTGTGTTTGTGCTATACGAGGTGAAATCCTCGAGCAATGTATTTTTTTCTTACTTTTGATGATTCACTGCCTTCCTCAAACATTCCGGTTGGCAGCGAGTCTGGAAATTGAAAGAATAGCATTTGCTCTTTCTTTCTCTGCAAAAAACAACAAGAAATCGTTTAACATCTAAGATCCCTCAGCCAGTTTAAAGATGATAAAGGCAATTAACAAATATAAAAATATATACAGATTGCAAATATTTTAATTCAGTTTTTCATACCGTTTCATCCCTACTCAATACTCTTTCGCATGTCATTTCTTGTTCATTTGATTTCTTCATTTTGGCAGCAACAGGTGACAGTTTTACAAATGGCTTTTTCTCCTCTAAATCCATCGGTTCTGCTAAATTTCCAAAGTATTGGATTTCAGTCTGACTCGATGAAACACCACAGGCATTTTACCAGCTTAAATATAGTTAGTTAGCTTGAGCTGTGGTAGCTAGCACTATATCAATTCCAGAAGACTCTTACTGGATCCCTAGGAAGAAAAGTATAGAACTGATAGAGCTACATCCAGTAGCAAATATGTCTTACAATTAACTTTTGTGCCTTCATCATCATCTTCAACTTCTTCAACGAAGCGATCATGAAAAGCCAGAGGTATGTGTATGGGTAGAACTCCGCATGCTAACTGGTCTTCATCGATATCCATTTCACCCTGTACGCAGACAAAACATCAAAATTTGCCACAGTACAAAGTTGTACATTTCAATAAGCCTCTCGGGGAAATGAATGCTGGTCAAATGCAGAAGTTTGAATCCTGATTAGAGCAACAAAATCAAAGCATTCTTGCTGCAAGAAATTGAAACCTACGTCATCGTGAAGCATTTTCAAAATCTTGTCTGAATCACCAGCATCTAAACTTGTTTCAGTTCTACGAGAAAAAAAAATGGCATCTTAATACTGTCGAGTCAATTTTTTGGAAAATACTGTAAGTTGTACTTACTTGACCACATTTTTGGGGCCATCACTCAATCCACTGCTGCCCCCTGGTCCTATGCCATAGTTCACTCGACTGGGTGGGGCAACTGGAGAATTCACACAAACAGTCATTGGGTCGCATAACAATAGAGAACAACATTCAGTCTTACCATTCTCTCTGCATTAGGCAGAGAAAAAAGGAAACCTAGGGCCTCAAACTTCAACCAACTTACCAGACTTAGCGGCAAGACCTTCAGAGAAGATTGATTTTGATTGGATGATATTGGGTTGACCTCGACCACGCCCTCGACCTCGTCCACGGCCCCTGCCTCTCTGCCTAGTCTGGCCACCTTCATGTTTTGGAGTTTGCTGCTTAGGAAAACAAAAGCAGCGCTTAAAAATACACCAGACACCTCTAGCTAGTAAGTACGTCAAACCTCCGCTAGCCAAACACATATATCTCAGGTCAACACATATATCTCAACAAACCTCCGCCAAACACATATATCTCAGGTCCCAATCACTTCTTTATTAATAAAATACTTTTTTATCATAATCTCTTTTAAGTGGACAAGTTTATTAAGTGGACACCTCAGCAAGGTCCCCAAGGTGCACGCTAAATAGGGGTTTGACTATAGTAGTATAACAGAGAGAAAAAAAAGTATATTCAAGCTGAATATATTATTTTATTTATTTTATTACCTCAGACGGTGTATCCTTAGGTCTAAAAAGTAAAGTAATAATATGAGCTAAAGACATCTGAATCAGACATAACTGTTGGTTGTTTTCTTTGATCTAATATCTGATAATTCAAACATACTCTTCTTTGATTCGCCTCACAGGAATAGTTGGTGTACATGTTCTCTAGATATAAATTATTCAATCAAAGATTCAAGCGATATTAATTGTCAAAAATAGTAGCTATCAATATTTGATAATTTTGCTTGTCAAGGACCACCGTGCTATATAAAATGTGAAGGACAGGCTATAAAATTGTAAATTAATACCTTTGAAGTGCCTCGAAGAGTTAAATCTCTCGGCGTTCTTAATGACTGAAGTCGACCACTGTTATAAAAAGGAATATTTTCAGATTAAACATCTTCAATAGACATTTGCACACAAATTATTACAAAAGAAGCTCAACAACCTGGAGGTGCCTCTTCTAATGGACAAACCTGAAAAATAAAGAAGATACAAACAATATAAAAGCACATGCCAGAAAAATGAGCAAAACTTCCGCTGACTTACCCGGCCTAGTTAGGGATGATTTATTGCCATCAGGCTTTTTTTCAGCCATTCTGTAATTCTCGCTAAAATTCCTACAGTTTAAAATTATTTCCTATTGGTTTAACAGACAGTGAACTGCTAGAAACGGTGTCAATAGTGCAGTTGCTGTTTACAACTCATTGCAAGACGCCATTTTGTAAGCGAAACAGACAATCAATTTCAACTAATCGGAAATTATGGGTAATAAGTCAGGAGGGGTTGAATTAATTTTTAAATCTCCTACAAAGCAAAAACATTTGTCTAAATATTCATTTTCTACATAAGAAAACTCAGTTTTTAAGTCATAAGAATACTTTCAAATGTTACGAAGTATGCTTTTATACTCAAAAATGCTGCTGTTTTGTTTATTCTAGGCTTGGCCATGGGTAATTTAAGAATGAAAATGATGAACTAGGAAACAAGGAGATTCGTCAACCCCCCGTATATTCGCAACATCCTTAATATAATCTGTTAAAACAACACATGTGATTTCTTCATGTCGATGTTTCACAACGACTTCACAACCAAAATCGACGATATAGTGATTTTGTGACTGTTCTTTTACCCACATCTCTTCGAAGAAAAGGTATTGGTTGTTTAACTTTATCACTTGCCGCTAATATGTATTCTTTTCGTCGACTATATAAGATTATTCACTACTTGATTTGCCTGGAATTTTAAGACAAAAGAAGCTAGATATATGTTCATAGAGAGTGGTTAATTAATAGCCCATTGAGTTGAAATTTGCTGCAGTGCGTTCTACTTTTGTATCTTAGACTGGCCTGTTCCCAAATGCAACCCACGATGGTCTTTTACTTGTCAAGTTATGAATGCATTTTTATAATTTTTTAAGTGGAAACAATTTGGAGACATTTCAAAACAGATGTCAGTACAAGATTCTGCAGCATGTAATGAACAAGCTCTTGCAGACGTAATAAACGAACTACCCTTGGAGCCTGAGCTCGACCCTCGATTAGAAATATACTTGTGCTTGGAAGGTATCTACGACAGTAATTCAGACGAGGATTATTTCGATAAAGAAATGTCTTGTGACCGTGATGAAATGGATATTGACAGCTCTTCATCTTACCCTCAAAATCCTAGCACAAACTTGCCTAGAAACAGCTATGGTTCGGGAACTCATTCGAGTGCAACTTATCCCCCCCTATCTACTTCCACTGGCCCACCTAGACCTCACAATCGTCCCCCACCTCCTTCTAGAGGTCTTTACATGTCATTAATTGACCAATCAGAACATCCTATTAAACCTGTCCAGCATTCAACTGGGTCTTACAGCTATGATCAAATACAATCACCAAGTATGGGGAACCAATTCTCGAGTTTGCCTCAAGGTTCATCTCCGAGGCTGGAAAACCCACAATCAATGTTGCAAAGGTCGCTAAGTGCCATCCAGTACATGAGAAACACCAACTCATCTGACGTCACTGGCACATCCAGACCTCGACCTTTAAACCTTTTAACGCATACTTCAAAGCCAGGTACAGCTCACAGAAGTGTATTACCTATGTCCCATACTTCTCAGCTACTTTCAACACCCTCCAGTACCCCTGATCAACATGTAAGACCCACCAATACCCACAACAGACCATTGCCCCCTTCCGCTGGAATGTACAATGCATTACGTGACCAAGGACCTTTGCCAACCAACTTGCAAAAACATATGCAGTACTCAAACTTACCGCAGTCTCATGTGCAACCAAACAAGCACACCTTACGGTTTCCTAGCAACCAGACCACGCCTCCCACAGGTGAGCAGGCACCACACCCGAAGCCTCCTCATTACCAGCCAACTACAACTTCTGTTAAAATTAGCAGCCAGAAACCAGCCATTCCCTCTGCAAACCCAACAGCTAGCACTGGACAACCATTGCAGTCCAAAATCATCTCCTGTCTACAAAATCAACAGCTTCCTTGCCCCACCAGTAAAATCAGACTTTCCGTTGGTGCCGCAACAAAAAAAGACATTAACCCAACTCTTTACGCGATGCAAAAGCAAGGCATTATTGAAAAGGTTCAAGATTCACCCCCAACTTGGAGACTCTGCCCTGGAAAAGATACTAGTCTTACGGCTACAACCTATGAAGGACCTACCAGACCTTCTACCCAAAGCTCTGCATCCATACCTATAGCTGAGTCTAAACCAACAAAAGTCCAAGAATCACTTAGCGGAGCATCCTCTGCTAGCAAACAGTTCTTCGAGGTTTGTTTCACATCAATCAACAAGAACCCCGTCAGCGCGCTGAACAACTATGCTCAAAGGAACAAAACCACAGCAACTTTTGAAATAGTTTCGCAAAATACCTTCGGAAAGCCATCGTTTACAGTTGCAGCTAAAATGGGGGACCGAATGTTTCCTGCTGTGACGGCTGGCAACATAAAAGAGGCTAAACGACAAGCAGCCGATGTTGCTCTGAGGGAAATCGGTCAGGTTTCTGCAGATAACCCTGACGGGGGAGTAGATTTAAGTAATCTACCGCCCATACCAAGTGATAACTCCTGGACTCATTTTGATCGCATGGCAGCATTGGGTCATCAGCTTTTCGCTCAGCTTGCCCCGACAGTATCGGCGTCGTTTGCTGGTCGAAAGGTAATCGCATGTATGATTATGAAAACAAATAGTCATGATCCTGGTCGGGTGGTAAGCCTCGGTACCGGAAACCGATGTATAACTGGGTCCAGGATTAGTTTAGAGGGCAAGAAAGTTAATGACTCTCACGCTGAGATTGTCGCCAGGAGAGGACTCATTCGTGTGTTCTATAAAGAGATTGCGAAATGTTTTGCAGGAAAGGAATCCATTTTCACCAAGACGTCAGGTGCAAAACTTTGCCTTAGAGATCAAGTTACTTTTCATTTGTATATTAGTACAGCACCTTGCGGCGACGGAGCTTTATTTTCCTCTAGGGAGGCGGGGAGTGTGGCTTCCTCCGGCGAGACACGGGAGCATACCCCTACCTTCACTGGGAAGCAACAGGGGATATTACGCACTAAGATTGAAGATGGAGAGGGGACCCTGCCTATCGAGATGGACGCCCCACCTCAAACGTGGGATGGTTTACTACAAGGACAGCGACTTCGGACGATGTCTTGTAGCGACAAAATATGTCGCTGGAACGTTTTGGGACTCCAAGGAGCTTTACTGAGTCATTTCATTCATCCTGTTTATCTTGATAGCCTCACATTGGGCTACCTGTACGACCATGGGCATTTGTCACGTGCTGTCTGTTGTCGACTGCAATATAAGGATGACATCAATGAGCGTCTTCCACGAGGATACCACGTGAATCACCCGTGTATCGGGCGTGTCACAGCATATGACCCGCCACGTGAAACGGAGAAGACTAATAATATTAGTATCAATTGGGCTTTGGGCGATACTTGTGCTGAAGTCACTGATGGTCGGGACGGAGCGTGTCTTACTCGGTCCGGAAACGCCCCGACGTCATCGCGACTTTGCAAGGCGGCGTTGTACGGAAACTTCCGAGAGCTGTGTCGGAGAGTGCCGGAATTTCAGCATCTCGGCAAAGCAGATTCGTATAAAGGGGCGAAGAATTCGGCGCACGATTTTTCTCAGGCTAAACAAGAAATGAAACAGCAGTTCAAAGTATTGAAGTATAGTCAATGGGTTTCAAAACCAATGGAGCAAGATCTTTTTAGTGAACCTTTACCAGCTTTAGACATTTAAGAAATGTTTTTATCATGAAGTTGATATTTTTATGTAGAAACATTAACCCAGTCCCTAAAGGCTTTACCAAAATTCTAATAATACACTTTTGGGTCGTCGCATGTTGAAAAGCTGTGGGTATTGCGATTCGGGTGTAGAATATAACTAAACTCTCTTTGTAATTTGTCAAATAGACATAGTAAAGTTATTAAAAATAACTATTCTTCTTATCTCTGGGTTTGCAATTCCACATTTTTTGTTTGCTTGAAATTGATTTCATTATTTTGTTTGTAAAATGCACATGAAGTGAAAATTACGCGGAGACAACGTCAAAAGATTATACGGAATTTCGTCGTCATTCCGTATTTTTTGTCGAAGAGTTCTCAACGGTGAAGAGTTCTTTAAATTTGTGCATCCGCTGACCCGTAGTCTTCACGGACGCCGATTTAACCATATATGGTAGCAGTAAGGTGGATTTTAAACCCTCTTAGCCAATCAGAATGCGTAGCGCTGAGTTTGAATTTTGCAGTAAATTTGAAATTTACACAATGCGACGCAGTGTTCGAATGCAGGAACTCGTACGAAATAGTAGTCTGTTTTTGTTCTAAAACGTATAGTTTGCAGTATTTTCTGCTGTCTTTTAGCATTTATACGCTTTATTTATTAGTTTATTACCAAAACGTCGTTTCTACTTTTGAGATTAGCTTAAAATATCGTCTAAAAATGATGTTGAAGAAAGGGCCTACAACAGCAACGGCGAGACATGTCAAGCAGGAAGAATTCACTTCTAGAAGTTCAGCTCCGAAAGAAATCGCATTGGTTGTCACGGACCCCAAAACAAGAAAGTCATATGTTCGCGGAAAGTTTCTGGGCAAGGTAAGGGCAAAATGGTTGAAATCGCAGACGATTAGGGATTATAAATTTCGAAGAAACGTACCAACGACTTTAATTCAAAATACAATGAGCATTTGTCATCGAGACTTCAACTTTTTCTTTGGCAATTTTAGGGAGGCTTTGCCAAATGCTACGAGCTACGAGATAAAGATACAGATCACATCTATGCTGGCAAGATTGTACCAAAAACGATGCTTGTAAAAGCACATCAAAAAGAAAAGGTTTTGAGTTGATTCCAGTTTAAGTACAATTATATTCATTCTCTTTGCTTTAGTGCCTCTTTTATCAAAAAGTTCTCTTGCTAGATGGCTATGGAAATAGATATACATCGCAAACTCAATCACAAACATGTCGTTGGTTTTCATTGCTTTTTCGAAGACGATGATTTCATTTATATTTTGTTAGAAATTTGTCGTAAACGGGTAAGCTTGATAGAAATTTAGCCTTGAAAGAAAACGTCCAAAGCTTTTATGAATAGAGTTAAGCTGTGCAATAAATTGAAGCATGAGATCATTCATAAACGGTTATTTTTGAATTTGAAAACACGTTAAATATTAATAATTAATTTGTATGATCTTTCTGCACTAGAACTGCAATATAAAATAGAAAAATGCAAGTTAGTAATTCAGTACTTCCTACGAATTTTCCACAGTCCCTTATGGAGTTGCACAAAAGACGAAAAGCTCTCACTGAACCTGAAGCTCGATACTACACAAAACAAATTTTGATTGGCTGTATGTATCTCCACGATTCGAAGATAATTCATCGCGATCTTAAGCTCGGGAACTTGTTCCTTGATGACAACATGACTATCAAGATTGGCGATTTTGGCTTGGCCACAACGGTTTCAAGTGACAAAGATCGTAAACGGTTGGTAACTTAACTTTTTAATCCACACCAGATGATTTTACCCCATCATAGAATTTTACTCAAACTTTGTCTGATGCCTCATGATTTTACGTTGCCTAGCAATAGGTTTTGTGTGGTGCTTTCAACTTTGATTGCTATAATAAGTGGGTGTTTTTGTTGCTTGCTGTCTAGAACATTGTGTGGCACTCCAAACTACATTGCTCCTGAAGTGTTGAGCAAGAGAGGACACAGTTTTGAAGTTGATGTTTGGTCATTGGGATGTATTTTGTAAGCTCATAAGTACAACTTAAGTCTGTCTAATCCCAGACGATTTTACTAGTGAGAATGTCTTACTGACGTAATAGGTTAATTTGTTTATATTCGATGTTTACTGAAGTTAAACAATAAGAATTTGATACCCTAGGACGAGGTCCCAAAACAAGTTTCCAAAATAAAAGTTTTCAAAATAGACACCTGCTCGAATTGTGGAAACTTGTTTTAGAAACTTTATTTCAGACACTATTCCTAGTGCATCAAATCCTTTTAAACTTCCTTGAGAATTGAACTTATAATATTAGCTAACGTTGATCAATTCTAAAATCTTTTAGGTACACTTTGCTTGTTGGGAAGCCACCATTCGAGACCTCTTCCTTAAAAGAGACCTACAGTCGCATAAAACGAAACGAGTACTACATCCCATCCAAGGTTGGACCCACAGCACAGAAACTAATTGTCAAAATGCTGCGGCCGGACCCCGCCACCCGCCCCACCATGCATGAAATTTACCAAGATGAGTTCTTCAGGTCTGGGTACCTACCTCCCACCCTACCTTCAAGTGCCCTTTCCATGGCTCCAAAATTTAATGCCTCAGTCATGGAACCAAAGGACGTAGCCCCAAAAGATGTCCATGGCATTGACAGTAAGAATGCGTTTCAACAGAGACGACCTCTGTTTGAGCTCAACCATGTGCAACCTGGGCCGATGGTCATTAAACCAGAAGAGAATCGCAGGCGGTCACATGCAATGCACGTCGTAAACGGTGAAAGTCGCCTCATGACTTTAGAAGAAGCGAAAAAACATGGCCTTGGCGAAGATGAAGGTAAAAATGTGCCCCTGTCTCACTTTGTCATTTTATTTTTGTCCATTACATGCCATTTCTTGTTGTTCTCAAATATATTTTGCTAGCTGGTGTATAATGTAACATGATTTTATAAGAATTCTTTGCAAATAACAATGAATTTACAATTTTTTAGATGATCAAATTCCAAGTGATTTTTATTTGTCTGATTTACAAAAACAGTTATCCTCCTGTTTGACAACGTTGCCCTCGGAGATAACGAGCGCCAGGCCGGTTGTAAACGAAGGTATGTGCATCTTTGGTTAGCCATCCAAATCCCAGGCTTGTTTCTTGAGAAATAAGGAGAGTCGATTTGCTAGTGTGTACAACAAACTAGTTTTCCTTGATTTTTCGGAGGTTTAAACCAATAAGTGGCAAATTGTGCTATTGTAATCACTTTACTCCATCTATCATCAGACAACTTTACTCGTCAAGGTCGTTCTTCAATGCATCTACATACATGGGGTAAGGGTAAAAAACTCGTTCACTATATTCTCTTGAAATAGATGATGCCGAGGATCCCGCTTGTAATCCTATATTTTGGATCAGTAAATGGGTCGACTACTCCGATAAGTATGGCCTGGGTTATCAACTTTGCGATGGTAGTGTTGGAGTGTTATTTAACGATAGTTCACGTTTGATACTGAAGGAAGATGGAGAGTAAGTAGTGGAAGCGCGACCATGGCCCTTTGGAGATGGTAGTCAATTTGCAGTGACTACAAGATTATGTTGAAATGTACATAAACAAAGTTTTAGTTTGATAGAGTATTCTCATCTGATCCTAGCTTGTCTGTTATCAACCTGAGCCCTATATAAACTACAATACGTTGATTCTTTTCATTACTACACAATCATGTAGTTCATGTTGAACACATAAACGCGTGATAATAAATTTGATTTGATTGCTCTCATCGGCTTACTGAAACCCAGTTTGCAACTTGCGCATTTTCACTTCCTGCAGGAACCTACAGTACATCTCGCGCGAGGGCAAAGAAGAACCATGCGGTACTTTGACGAAATACTTGGAACAATACAAGAAGAAGGTTACTCTACTGAAATATTTCCAGAACTACATGAGCGAGCACCTTTTAAAAGCCGGCGGGCCTCGTGGAACGGCCGTGGAAGCGAACGAAATGTCGAGGGTGCCTTACCTCAGAACTTGGTTCAGAACACGACGTGCAATTGTACTTCATTTAAGCAATGGAATATTACAGGTTAATAGTGGTTTTACCAAACTAGTTGTGTCTGTCTGGTGGTAGACAGAATAAACTAGATTATGAATATTACACCCTAAAACCCATTGCGGCTCAATGGGTTATAGCATATCACCAAAGACTATCGTTTTTCTTTTAGATAAATTTTTTCCAAGATCATACTAAGATCATCTTGTCTCCTTGCATGGCCGCGATCACTTACATCGATCAGAAGCGAAGCGCAAGGACCTTTTCTTTTAAAAGCATCGAGAAATATGGCTGTTGCAGCGAACTCGTCAAAAGAATGGATTATGCGTTGGACAGGGTAGATGAGTTACGAAAAACGCTGGGAAAAAGCGTGATACCCGTCACTAAGCCTGCGAAACCTCCTCAGAATTTCTCCAAGACGAAAAAAGCGTAGTGTCTTAGAATTGTACAATGTATCGCACGCGAAAAGGTGCTTTATATACGCTTTCACTGAAATATCTCATTTGCACAGTATTGGAAAAATTCTAACCCCTCTGAATTAGTTTTCTGTGCACAAAAAGTAGAACCCTTTATTTTATGGTTCAAAATTGACACTTGTCCTACTGCAATCGCAAAGTCGTCTACACATTCGTTTTCCCTGAAAATATGATTGGTTATTCTCTAAGACTTAATTTGTAAAAAGTTTAGAAAACGTTTTATAATTTAGGGATAGTATTACAAGCGTAGAGAAAGTGTTAAAATTTTTCCCCAAACGCGGTATTCACAAAAGCCGTGGTTACTGTGGGGTATTTTTTTGTAAATACTTAGCCTAAAAATGAATTGAAATCATCGTAAAACGAGAAAACTGCACTGTCCAACATCGTCTTGTGGAATATGGTAGATACGATAATAGTCAATGCATCTGCGATGGCATTCAGCTAGTTAAGTAGGCATTAGCATCATTTCTCCACTAGTTATAAACAATCCTGTGGTCTAACTTATCGCATAATGATGTAATTTAAACCGTTTTGAGCAAAATAACATTACACTATTCCGCGTTTTCAAATTCCGCTGTAGACAGTTTTTTGCATTCCGTATCTTTCTGCTTTCCGTGTATCTTTGCCTATTACGGCGGAAGGTCGGAGTTACGGAATACAAAAGACTACAGCGGAATTAAGAAAACGCGGAATTTTTGTTTAAATTCTCCAAACTGAGCAACAAGCTGTTTAATAAAAAATATAATATAATTTTTCACTACAACTTTTTATTTACATGCTGATTTACAGCATGCAATTGTTTACAAAAGTAATAAACTTTGTTTTAAAGTTAATAGCAATAATAATATGCATACGTTTATGCCGCTTTATATTCTGATTTATATTATTATAGTAATTACAAACATATAATTACGCTAACTGTTACAAGTATATTATATAAAATGGAGCTTCTACGTTCGGAGACGCGCTCACAAACGGTAGACTGGACACAAGTGGACTCTTTGACGTTATAGTGACTTTTAACTCACTGATAAAACTTTTCATGGGTATAATCAGGCTACTGGAGTTTGCGCACGGGATATATTTTGAAGTGACTTGCGCCGCAGAGCGGACGTCAGCTATGACTAGATTACAGTCTCCTTGTTGCACGGTTTTTGGTGCCTGAACTGTCAAGTGAAGATTGATCAAGCACGCCTCGCAAAATGAATTTGAACCATTGAGCGCACTTATTAGATGTACGACATTCGCTGAGCCAACCACGTTTGTCTGCGCTAAAAAGTAGAAAGAGTTTTAATTAAATGGTGCAGTTCATACTAGATAGTTTTATTAGTTCTAAATTGTTCTTCCGCGGGGATCCAGTTAGTAGGATCCAGTGAATCATCTCTTATTAATCCGATGTTTCTACCGTAGGAAACCTGAACTGAACTGATTTTCATTCTGGATAGCTCTATCAGTTCTTAACTGATCTTTCTTGAGATCCAGTAAGAGTAACATCTTATTGATCCAGGGTTACTACAGGAGGAAACCTAAACCAAATTAACTATATTTCTACTGGATAGTTCTATCAGTTCTAAACTGTTCTTTCTAGAGCTCCATTACGAGTCTTTTCTTCTTAATCCAACTTGACTACCGAAGGAAATCGAAGCTCAACTAACTATTTACACTGGATAGTTCTATTACTTTAAAACTCCTCTTTCTAGAGATCTAGTATAAGAGCCATTTTTTGCTAATCCAGTCTTACTACAGGAGGACACTTAAAACTAAATTGACTAGTTTTTTACTAGATAGTTCTATCATTTCCAAATTGTTTTCTTTCGAGTCCACTGACCAAGGGTCAAGAGGATCTCGCAAAGTCCCGCCATTCCATTCAGACATTGGTACTTTGATGATGAACGAAAAACATTTGAAAAAACGTTGAGAAAAAAAATGTCGGCCGGGAGAGACTATTGTTTTGCGATGTAATATAGTGTAATAAAATACAACAACTAGTTCACTTACTTTGTACTGTGACCCACACTGCTCTGACTTGCGTCGCGTTCAGCTGTTTCAGAGCAATCTGCTTCGAAGCCAGTTTTTTATAAAGATCAAGTAAAAATTTTGGAGTGGCCGTTTGCTGTGAACTTCTTTTGATGATGGGACTATTTTGAGAGAGGCACACGCAAATCATCAGAACGATCACTTCGCGATAATTCACCATGATGCAACAGCCTTGTTTCCACGATATTCTGACTTTAATATGCACAAAGTTGCCGACTGAAATTACGATATCACAAACACCACCTTTGCTGTGTTTGCTTCGCACAAGTCTGCTTTATGAGCAAGATGTATACCGAGTTGTAAACTTTGTTATGCTCTGTGGCAAACTTTCAGTAACTTTCGTCTTTTATAGGGAGAAACGGGCACCGCCCATGTCCGCTTATGTCATTTACGTCTCTTCAGAGGGATGAGTGTTATCGCTTTCTAGAGAGAATGAAAACATAGTAAGAGTGATAAGATTGCCTTAATGAGGCGCTACTTGTTTGGAAAATCTAGGCAAGGCACAATTACAAAATCATGCAGCTTTAAACATTCCGACAAAAGACTTCTACTGGATCTCTAGCAAGAACAGTTTAGATCTGATAGAACTATCCAGTATAAATATAGTTAGTTTAGCTTAGGGTTCCTCCTGTATTAACACTGGATCAATAAGAGATGACTTATACTGCGTCAAAAAAACCCAGTTTTTCATGACATACCCACCAGGTTTTACCATATGCGACGCAGTAGTTTAGATTTCTTGATATTTACCCGGCGTTGTTTGCTTTAAGCATAACTCATGGTATAAAGTTGACTTGTCAGCTAAAAACTGTCTAATCCCCACATCGTGATCCATAAAAGGTCAATGATAGTAACTGATATTTTATCATTGTTCGTAATCGAAATTTTTAAGAATTTTGCAGTACTAGTTAAAATATCTCAGAGATACTTGCAAGATCATGCAATGGAGTTGTTGAATCGATAAGGCAAGTATGATTGATCAGCATTTAATTTTTCTCATATCAATTCTGTGAACTGTTTCTCACCCCAACGATTTATTTATTCAATCACTTGGAGAGACTTACAAAACATTCCTTTACCCGAAAATGCCCCTCAACATGACGTTCTATTACTACTTTGCTTGTCATGGAGTGACTATCACTTGGCGAAACTTACATTCATCCACCCGAATACGTCTCACAACAGCTTGATGTTTATTACTATTTCGCTTATTATGCTGTGACTATCACTAGGAGAGATAAGTTAAAAGGGAAACTGTACAACTTAAGTAAACATGTTTTTGCATTGTTTCAGGTGTTTTTTAAGGGAAAATGTACTCATTATTCTAAAAATACTCGTAATCCCGCTAATTAGGAGCCAGAAATATTGGTCAAATTTATGCACATCACTGCACAATAAGTTTGTAATTAAGTTGTCAAGTTTTATCTTGTGATAGCTACTTAGCAATGTAATTTGGCTATGTTTTCAGGAAAAATATCTGTGGAAAATAAACGAGATTGCTTTGGCAAGCAGCACAATGGCGTAAACTCAAGAATGCTTGAGGCAAAAGACAAAGGAATGATCGTCTGCAATTTCTTGATGCATTTTCCAGAAACTGTTACTAACCAGTCAACTCATGGAGACAAAGTTTCTCCACAAAAGGTAGTGCAAAGTAATGTAACACAATTCCTCATCAAACGTAGTTGTACCATGTACAATCCCTGACCTTGACATCGGTACTTTAAATTGACATTCTCAATGAACAAAATGTAAACATTTTTCAATAATTCCTAGTCTGTTATGCACTAATCGCTGTTTTTGTCGTGCTCTCAAGCCTCAAATCTGCGGGGAAAATAACATACATAGCTAGACTTACTGTTTATCACGATTAAATCGCATTAGGACCACAATTTTCTTAAAATAAGCTCGTGTGGGAAGTAAGAGGTTGCTAGCCGCGCGTAATTAAGGCTCTCAAGATTAAGAGCACAAAATAACGCAATTTGGTTCGGTTAGTTGAACAGTGGAGTCGTCAATTTTCGATGTTAAAACTCGAAAAATCTATCATTAAAAGCTAACGAGTCCTTTTCTCTCTGTATGCGAAAGAATCCTTGTCTATTTCAATTTTTCAAGCCCAGTAAACTGACTGATTTGGTTGTTTTCTCATGGGGTATTGATCTTAACATGTTTCAGGACGAACGACAGAAGAGATTTATCTGGAGAAACCACGATGATGTTAATCCCGTTCATTCTATGTGTCGACACAGTACTTGAAGTGGTAAAAAACACGTAAGCTATGAAAGTAACCCACGCAGCGAGTATTTTTTAAATCATGAACGCTCGCCTTCGCAACTGAAAACATACATACTCTGAACGACGCAAGGTCTTTCTAGCTGACGAGTACTATACGTAGGCCACATCGCTCTCGAAATTTCAATTGCCCCGGGCAATGAAAATAGATACATTCATTTTAAAGTTTAGTCACGACATGTACTGAACACAGAACAAAGCCTGTTTATTACCCTCTTCAAATCTTGTGAAATAGTTTATGCTACTTAGCAGATTACAAAGCCGCGCCGGTTTAGCTATTGTAACGTAATTTCCGATGCGACTTAAACACCTATGCATAAGGATTAGCTTGGTGTAAATGCGAAACATTGTACTGCGATTTCCTATAGTAGCCAATACTCCCAAAAATGACCATTTAACTTGGTACAAGTTTTCAGCTCCTAAATTTTATAGGACATTCGCAGTTTTTTGCTTTTTCGAACACCCAAGTTTGCTTTAAAATGTCTGAATCATATATAAACTGATCCGCCTATGATTTAGGGAACAAAAATAATAGAACAGTGCTATGTCATTGAACAAAGTTTCTGTGAGTGATACTTTACCATTATGACCAAAAAATTTACTGAACTGCTGGTGTTGAATCAGCGACTTAGACAACTTTAATTGCTTACGTTATCAGCGTTTAGATCTAAAATGCTTGACGCGACAAAACCTACCTGGTTTTTAGACTAAAGCGAGGGTGATTAAAGTATTACAGGCATTTGACCGAAACATTTTTGGCGAAGGTCGTTTCTTCATGTAACTGATTTCCAATTTTTGCGCGTTTTCTTGTCGGCGCAAAACGATGAAACACTAGCATGCGCACATATTACTGCGCCAAAAATGCAAATTAACCAAAGATGCTCGCAATGTTATAAGCGCAGTAATGTTTATCTCGCTAGTAGCACGGTGTGGTACAATAAGGCAGAAAGTAAAAAAACCTTGAAGAAAACAAATGTAAACTTACTTGAAATCTTTCCTATCTTTTAAACGAACTCCTGATGTTATAATGACTAAAGTATTCCCTAGGTGTGTCGCAGTCATGCATATTACCCGGCACATGCCATGACACGTGCCAATTTGCGCCATGCAATCTATTTGACACGCAAGTACAAACTGCATTATGACTGGACTCTGGCACTCAAGTTCGGCTAATCACGTTTTCCGATAGACAAGTTTTCCTGGGCAACCATTCCTTGACACTAAATTCTCATTAAAAGGAAACTCGTCGAGAGAAACGTGTTCGTTGCGCAGATGAGCAAGTGAACTCGTCAAGAAATTTGTCAAGGGAAACTTGTTCGTGTCTGCCAGAACTGAGTCCTGGTTTTGATTCCAGTTTCGATCGAGGCAAACGCAGACAGTGAATTGAATAGCAGTCACAGTGTCTGTGGCTCAGGAAACCAATGACACGAGAAAATGTTTAAAAAATTTGGAATGTAAGAACAATGAATTTATTGTTACAAAATGCGGAAGTCGCCTGTTGCGCATGCTCTTAAGACTAGACAAGTTTCTTGACGAGTTCACTTGCTCGTGCGCAGGACTTTTAAATAATACTATTGTTGAACAATTAGCATTTATTGCTCTATGCTTTCTACAAATCTATTTATGACAAAACAAGTGTAGAGTTGCATGTCGTTTAAGCTAAAAATTAGCACTAGTGTTTTCTAACAATTTCGCTTTAATGTCAGTTTTCAACTGGAAAATAGCAAGTCGAAATGACAGATAGATCTAACAGTTTAATTGGACAGCAACAAAATGTCTGACCAATGCAGTAGTCGGAAATATGTTTCTGCAACCAACCAACCAATGGGAAACCAAATTACAGATTCAAATAATACCACAACCGCATTCTGTGACTTCAATGTTTTCAAGTTCAAATTTTTGAAAGCTGAGAGTTTTTGGATCGAAACCCGCGAAATGTCGGGAAGTGGCTTCGGTTGCATAGCAACACTTGGGATTCGTCAGCACCGCTGAGTTCTTTGGAACTGGACTGTCCTCCAAAGATTTTCGTAACGCTGCGCCCATGTCAAAAAGCTTCGAAGCGTTAAACGGAAATGTGACGTCATCGGGCGGCGAGCAAATCTTCGTTGAGAATTGTGGATTTCCGGGAGTCTGGGATCTAACAGTGACGTCATAGGACTCGCACTTCACATAATTTGGTACGCTTGCTGTGGAATGAGCATATATGACGAAATAAAGTTTAGAGTTTTCGATGCTTGAAGCCATCCGAGTTGACGATACTTTTACCTTTAAAATACCCGTTTTCCTGTTACGTTCCATCCAAGACGCGAAAATACGCCTCATTTTTACAGCTCTGTAGCCGTTTTTGTTCGAGCTCAGCGACACACGAGCCAATGGGGTTTCAGTTAGCGCTTCAGATACCCATAACTCCTGGCTGCGTACTGCTTGTGCTGCATGACCGCCATTTCGAGCATTCATGTAAAGCTCATCGAGAGTAAACGTGCTGTTCACGTACGCAGGTAGACCGCGGAGGTTCACCGTAATGGTAATGTCCGTTGCCGTTCGGGAAACTGGAGAAGATCAAAAAATGTTTTATGAGTTTGATGCTTAAAGATAGGAGCATTTCGATAGGTCATAACATTTGGTAGAAACAGTTCAACTCTATCAAAAAGTACAAGCTTTCTTTATGTACTGCCGTTTCTTCCTGTAGTAACACTGGTTTAATTAATCACTCTTACTGAATCTCCAGGAAGAACAGTTCAGAACTGATAGAACTATCCTGTAGAAATATAGTTAGTTTAGCTTGTGATTTCCTCCTGTAGTTAACAGTGGTCCGAATAAGAGATGACACTTACTGGACATCTGCAAATGAAAAACAGCTTAGAACTGAAAAAGCTATTCGGTGTAACTTAGTTTAGCTTTCCTCCTATAGTAACACTGGATTCAATAAGAAATGACTCTAACTGGATCTCTAGGAAGGACAGTTTAGAACTAATAGAACTATCTAGTTTAAATATAGCCAGATTAGTTTAGGTTTCCTCCTATTGTAACACTGGATCAATAAGAGATGACTCTTACTGGATCTCTAGGAAGAATAGTTTTGATTTGAAAGAGCTATCCAGTACAAATATGAGCAAGCCTACCAGCAGTTGGCAGAACGTGCGCTTGACAATTCACGGATCTCCTTGTCTCTTCTATTCGACGTAGGACATCTTTTGGAGGCTGCACACCACCGTAAAACCAAACACCACGACTAGACACGGATGCAAACAGAGCCAAAAAGATGCCTGCAAAAATCACCAACTTTGCCTCCATGCTTTCCAAGTAAGTTTCCGTTGAAATATTTGTTCACGCTGTGAATCGTATCGCCTTTGACGCTTGCCCAATCTCTGAAATCCGTTGCATCTTTCCCGTGCTTTTATACCTGCAGTCTTGAGCTCGAAAATAATCGCAAAGGCCCAACACAACAGGTAGTAAACGGCACGGAGTCTTTTAATTAACGCCGTTCGCTATTCAGGCAATTTAGAACAATACAACGCAAAGCGGACGGGTACCTTGATGCACGCCGAAACGCGAAAAATGCCTGTTTTGCCCTTTTGCCATCTGTTGCACATTTGAACAAAATGCTTTCCTCAAAAACAATGTCGGGACTTGACTTTGAACTGTTTATACAGCAATTTATAATGCCGCTAGTACACTTTCAGTTCCCGAAAGGGGAATTTGCCTCGAGAAATTATTAGTGCGGATCATACGCATCTGTTCATGAGGTTTTTTTATAATTTCTGGTAAACAGGTGTAGACGATGTTTAAACATTCGACATCATGATTTATATATAGCTTTAAGAATTCCATTAATATTGTACTGTTATGCTGTTTTTGGGACCTACCTAGGTGGATGAATGTCTTGTAAGTCCCTGAATGATTGTCATACCAAGAGAAGTAAACTAGAAATGTAACGTCATGTTTTTGTGGGACGTGCTTGGGTGGTAAACACACTTACGTGTGGTATAACACGCATTTATCAACAAGAGCACGTCCCACACCTGACAAATATATAAAACGAAGCCGTCACAAAACAAAATGATATAGTGGAAAGAAAAACAAGTCTGAACAACGCTTTTCGCTATAGTCTTCATACAACCTTACGTACGCACAAATTTACGTACGCACAATGTTTTTAGAATATTCCACATGTTCATTCAATTTGGAACAATTTCATTTCAACTTTATAATTAGAAGCGAAAACTGAAATTAATCGAGCCCCGAGGACAGAGTTGAAATTTATAGTGATACCGACACGAACTGACATTTATAAATTATTCTCCTACAGATCCTGTAAGAGCCATTTTTTATTCATCCAGTGTTACTCAGTACGGGAAAAACGGGAGTATACGAATAAAACCTGTGGTGTTTGTTGGACTTCCAGTCCAGCAGGTTGCTCTTGGAGTATAAGTCAGCAAAAACAAGCGGGAAATGCCCCCCACAAGCTAGTATCCTTCCACATTTCAGCTCATCAAGGAACCGACTTGGAATAACATTCGCCCCCACAAAAAATCTTGCCAAATTAGAGACAAATGATTTGCCCCCCAGTGTAAAGATGTAGTTTCATTCTGCGATTGTATGATGATAATATCACCTCAGTTTGATGAGAAGCTATAATGCTAATTGCTACCACAGGTCTTCTTCGGTGGTCCTGTTTCCTCGCAAAGCAACACTGTATCAACAACAGATGACTCTTACTGGATCTCTTTGAGGAACAGTTTAGAACTGATACAACCATCCAGGATAGAGATAGTTTGGTTCAGATCTCCTCCTGTCGCAATACTGGCTCAATAAGACATGATTCTTACTGGATCCCTAGGACTATCTATCTACTACAAAGTTAATTAAAGTTTACCGAATTCACAACTTCACTACGACAGTTTCACTTCCGCATTTTGTAGGAACACGGAAACATTTTTGTGGTCAGGGAATCTGTTGCGTTCACGCACAGTTCTACGTCATGTGGTTTTGTATACGTTGTGGAGTGAGCCTTAAAGCTTTTGAACTATTAACCTACTCAGTGTGGGGGAATGATCTTTTAACTTCTCTTAAAACTGTATGACGTTTATTGCTTGTTTGTGTGAAGCCTTGAAAACAAAACACGCATGAAAACAACGCCAATAAACTAACTATATTCATACTGGACAATTCTATCAGTTAGAGCATCTCGTATATCGATCCAGTGTTACTACAAAAGGAAATCTAAACTAAAACAACTACATTTAGTTCCATGAGTTCAACATTGTGCTTCTTAGAGATTCAGTAAGATTCGTCAATTGTTAATCCAGTGTTAATACCGAAGGAGACTAGAAAAAATAAGAAAACCAAGACAAGATCCGATAAGTCACTATTTATTCAACAGTTTAACAAAGCAACGTAACCAGGATGCGGTTTCACTATGACGCAAATCGCATCATCTTCTATAATTCAACTCGTTTCTTGCTTTTTTTTTTGTCTATTTTTTTGTTTCTCAATGTTAGCACTATCATGCTCCATTCCATTTGAATGTTTGTTCATTTCTTTTACAATTTTATCCGTCTTTTTAACCTTTGACTTTTTACTCTTTTTTCTCTTAGATTTATCTTTTCCAATCGCAGATTCTCTCCTCAAAGCATCTCCGCTTTCCTCGCAATTTACTTGGCACAACGCAGAATCTCTTTTACTCTTCTTCGACTTTTTGTTAATTTTTTTCTCTCCGCAATCATTTTCTTCCAAAAACACACTTTTAAGATTGTCAGAAACACTGTCGTTGTCAAATTCCGGCCGTTTACGTTTCTTCTTGTTCTTTGTATTCGCAATTTCAAAATCTTCTTCCACTTTTGTATTGGGTTTTTCATCAGTGTTTACATTCTCATTTTCTGATTTAGTACTTTCAATCCCATTTTGTACTTTTTTACTCTGTAGGTCCTTCATGCGCCGAGCAAAATACTCTTGAATATTTTGCTTGCTTGTGTAGGTGACCAACCCTGAATTACAAGGTGTTGTAGGACATGACACAGCACTGTCCTCCGACTCAACTTCGTCCTAATAAATTATCTGGTGTTAGACAGAGTAAAATGAAAAAATAAGGACAGCTGAGAGCATTGCCAGTAATTGGCAAAAGGGTTAAAACTTACCTCAGACTGATTTAATGGCGTAACAGGAGCAGAATGGCTTGGCGTTGAACCAAAAATAGAAGCCATGTCATTTTTGGAATACTTTGATGTATCTTTACTTTGAATGAACTTCTTGTAGCTACACGAACACAAAAAAACAATTTCTGGCTTTTTCTCTTTGAAATAAATGCAAAACAAATCATAGGTTTTCAAACAGTTCTTCCTAGAGGTTCTAGTAAACCTACAATACTCGTTTTCGAGACGCCTTTGCGACCTCCAGCATTGCTTTATTATTCTGCTCTTTGCTTCGCAATTCTAAAAAAAAGCAATTGGATTTAAATTTACCAGCATAGCTACAAACTCTAATTTAAAAACAAAAAATTCAAGAATGCTCAAACAGCAAAAACTAACCTGCATTTCCACTGTGAGTTTGTAATGCTGACAACAGATTATTAAAGTCTTCTTGCTGGGCGATCCAATCGTTATCATGAGACTCCTTTGCTCCCAAACCTTGCAAACGGAAAAAATATTGAGCATCGCAACAATAAAATGCATTAAAAACGAGCCATTAGCAACTTGTATTTCTTTCAAACCTAGATTATTTTTGCGTTTCTTGATCTTAATGTGAGACGTTGTTCCACTCTTTTTCTTTCCTAAACCTTTGCCATCTGCCCAGCCCATTTTTTCAAGCATTTGGTAACCATAACGACCCTTGTCTACAAGAAATTGGACAGCACGTAAGGTCGAAAGATTGATTTGAGATGGTCACATTAAACCCAATGGGTCAACAAGCGACTGGTCTGATAGTTATGCTAACCAATTAAGGCAGTATAACTGTCTCACCCTGCCAGGTAAAATCATTTGCTTCAGAGTAAGTCGTATTAGTAGGGTGAATGCAAGCGCACTGTCACTCAGTGCATCTATATCACCTTCAGCGATTGAAATTCAAACCATACAGTATTAGATGAAAATATCACGAGTTATTCAATGTTGTGTGTTTATGCTTTGATACATTCAGTGACACGTGGTTATAAGTAACATATACATGTCTATTTGGCAGCAGTCGATGCAAACAGTTGGATCAAAAACTTTATTAAATATACGACCAAACATAATTGTGAATATACCGCTACTCCACTTCATATTTCGTGGATCTTCAGACCATTTTTGTTTTGCTTTTTGTTCAGCTAACATCGCCATTATAGAAAAGTGTTCACAGACGTGTGTAATATCAATTTACAAACTGCGCACAGGCTAGAAAATTCCCGATGAAAAAGGAAATTTACTATTTTGAAGAAAAGATTTCAGATTTTTCGCAATTAAAACATTGATACTCTCTTGAATTTGCTGTAAATTTATCTAATACATTAGAAGTCATAATTTCGAAAATAGCGTTCAGAAAATGTTTCAGTGACAGTAAAATAAAATTAATGTTCTTGATGGTTTTTTTTGGGTTTTACGATTAATTTTGAATGGAAACACAAACTCTTTTCCAAGCTATCCCGCGCGTTCGCTCGTGCTCAACACGAAGTGAAAAATTTTAAATTTAAAATATAGTTGATGTTCTTTGCAAAATTCATCGAAAATGCCAAAGTAAGTGTCCCTTTCAAGAGTTTCTTTATAAACCAGCATATCTCAGCTATGTTTTGGCGTTTTTTTGAGTTATTTCTTTGCTTCTTTCAGGTATTACTGCGACTATTGTGACACATACTTGACTCATGACTCGGTGAGCTAGTTTTAGTATTGTAGGGCTTTCATTGATCATGTTGTTAATTTACAACTTTAACTGTATACCTCATGTAATTACGGTGTAAACTGTTACCCTGAATACATATTATTATTCGTAGAAATAGTTATGTAGTTGTGTGAATAATTTTAAATACATACTTTGTGGTCAGACATGTTCTTTAGAAGGGAGAGAGGTTACCATTCTTGCATTTCTTTTGCAGTTTAAAGTTAAAACTTCTTGCCAATTAATACAGACTCAGACAGACAGACAATATGGAAACAAACAAACAAACAGATGGACAAACAAACAATGATTTGTATGTCAATAAATTATTGTTTATTTCAAACAGCCATCGGTGAGAAAGACGCACAACTCTGGTCGTAAACACAAAGACAATGTGAAGTTTTTTTATCAAAAGTGGATGGAAGAACAAGCTCAGTCTCTTATTGATCAAACGAGTAAGTTATTTATGCAAGAAAACAGCAAGTTCTTGTACACTGTTAGTGAGCTTAAGCACGTAGGATGATGACGACGGCCAAAACAAACTCCTTCAAATAAATGCTAGTAAAACAAGTTGTCGTATATTATCAATCGTATGAAATTAATACAGTATAAGAAGTTGAATCATTGATTTTAGTGTTTGCAAGGAAGTCTACTTAGCCCAATTTAAAGTAGCACTTGTCACGTCTTGAAGTGCAGTCCTCGTACTCAAGACGTGAAAACCTGTGATTTGCAGTCGCAAACAGAGCGTGGATGACGTCTAAAGCTGCCATAAGTCTTTAAATATCAATTTCTTTTCAATTACTCATTGTATTGACCGTCTTGCATGCTTAAGGTCCCTATTGCTTGAAACAGACCTTCCAGTGAACTGTTTGTTCTAAATATATGCAAAGGATTAATTTTTTCGTGCTTGTTTCGTCTTTTTCAGCGAAAGCATTTGAGCGAGGTGCAAAAAAAGGTCAGTTTGGCTCTGTGCCCCCACCTGGAATGATGCCCCCAGGAATGATGCCCCCCGGGGTCATGCCTCCCGGAGGAATGCCGTATGGTCCACCACCCGGAGGTATGCCCCCTGGAATACCTCCAATAGGTATGGGCCCCCCACGTATGGGACCAAATAACATGCGACCACCTCCTATGAATATGAATAATGGACCACCTATGAGAGGTGCTCGGCCCCCACGGGGCGTGGGAGGACCGCCAAGGGGTGGCCCTCGTGGTCCCATGGGACCCCCTAGGGGTGGCCCAATAGTGAGATAGGTGTACAGTAGTTTTGACATTCGTATGACCATCATTGGTTCCCTCAAGTAAAGTTAGAGTGGTTCGCTTTGAATAAAGTATATGACAGAGCAAATGGGTAATTTTTGCTGCAATTTTACTCATATGAGCAAACACGTTCTCTGACCAGAATAATCTTATTGAAACGAGCTTTCGGCTGTCTATCTGTAGCCTTCAACAGGTATACAATGTATACCTGTTGTATACCCGTTGAAGGCTACAGATAGGCAGCCGAAAGCTCGTTTCAATAAAATTATTCTGGTCAGAGATCGTGTTTGCTTATATTATGTCCCTTCCTGGCCGCGCTACTTCCATATTTTTAAATTTTACTCATGTTAAAGATTGTGCTGGGAAATATACTTGATTGAACTATTTCACATATGCTACAAGGAGAATAATTACAGCAAAAATCACTCATGTAAACAGGCATTTAAGTGTGGTTTGCTGTGATCACAGATGCTTTTTGATTTTGTTAACCAATTATTTAAATTTTATCTTTAAAAGGAGTTTATAATGTCACACTCTTTGACCAAAGCAAACTGTGATCACTGCAAACTCTGATACTATAAGCCAGTTTTTGAAGTTATATTATGTATTTGCAAACGTTACCAATAACTCAAATTTACGCCTATACGTCTGTGCTTATACTGATGGTAATTTCAGGTGGTTACTGTTTTGATTATTCAGTCTAAACTGAATAATCAGAAGGCAAACTGAATAATGCTATGGTTTGCCTTATATTAGTAGGGGGAGGGAGGTAGTTTTTATTGTGTTTTTAATGAGAAATAACCCGCCGTGGTTTCCTCGAAATAACTAAGTCATATTCATCACTCTTGTCACATTATTTCATGCTTTATAAGCAAAGCCTTCGAAAATATTTAGTTTGTACTTTCACTGTTTCTCCGTTGACTGATTTCAGGAAATTCCCTCGTATATTCTCTCAGGAAAATTCTCGCTTCTTGGAAGCTGAGGAAATTCCCCCTTTTCCACTTTTACAGTCGAAATCCGGACATAAAAAATTCACTTTCATCCTCAACAATTAAATGTTCAATATTATCCAATAATTCTTCACTAGACGACCATTGTTCGGCATCTAAATGTCCTTCAGTACCATTAGAATTCCCTATTGATCCTTCTGTCACAACAGATACCCCATTTTCAAGTTTAGGTTTTCTCCTGTACACTTCTTTTCGTATATGTCCATTCTTCATTTTCCGTTTTTGTTTATTTTGTGAAATATCCATGTTTGCAAATCGCGGTTTGCTGTCAGAATGGCCAAAACCTCTGCCATTTGTCAGCGTTTCCTTGCTTTTTAAATTCCGCGCCGTCTTTGCCATGGAACCAATTTGGTTATAGTTTACACTTGGCGACAACTGTCTTGCTCTTTCTTCTTGCTCGTAGTTTGAAGCGATTTTTTCATGTTGCTCAGAAATGCAATCCGTGTTTTCTTCCGGAAAATTAACCCTCAACTTTTCAGCTGAGCCATTAATCTCGTTTAAATTCGTGTCGATGCTTCTCGACTCGTCATCTCTACACATTAACGTTCCTTCTCTCGTCTGCGCTACACGTTTTTGCACAGCAATTTGTGATGCATCAGTATAACTCCTTTGAGGTATTTTCAAAACAGCTGTCTTCGTACAACTGGAAACAGATTTATCCTTCATTTCGAACTTTTTTCCTGCTCCCAAAATACTTGTATCTGTTTGTCCTTGTTCACAGAGCTCAATCGTATGCGCCTTATATTCTAATGAAGCTTTTTCACACCCCTGTGTATCAGTACTACTCTTCTCCCGCTCGCTAATATAATGTGCAAGCGTTAGCAAGCGGTGGATCAGCGCAAATGATGCAAAGATAAAGCCTAATGAGTTAATTACTATGCTGGGGAACACCTCAACACATTCGTCCGTACAATTTAAATCGCAATGTGTTAATTCCAAGATCTTTACACTCTCCACATCCACACGACAGCCTGGTAAATTTTCCTCGGGTTCCGCACATGTGAAATTGGTACCGATTCCATTGTACCAAAGCTCCGCCTTGGATGGGTTGTGAAAAACTGATCGAAAAGGAGTCGTGATTAGTTTTACAATTACAAGTAGAGCCCCCCATAGTGGGGATGTCCAAATCGCCTCTAGAACTCCCCAGGGAAGAATCCCTCCTGCGGAGTCCACATAACTAAGCAAAGGAAAGATGGCGAATGTACATAGCATTAATCCATTGGTGCATAACATAACACAAACACAACGTCGAAGTAACTTCTTTTGTCCTACGTTTGTCTTTAGTTTATAGTGATACACAAAAACAACAACCCCAAATAAAAAAACTTCGTAAGATACTACTAGAAACACCAGGAGACGAAGGTAGATCGAGACACCGTCACTGTTACATTTGATAGTCAAATCTTTCGCCGTTAAAGCATACTTTAACCCAGATCCATCGTGAAGGTCTTTTAAGCAAAATGTTTTAGAGTTTTCGCATGCCACAGTAACAAGTGGCTCATTGCTAAGTTGGTAGAACAGAGTAATTGATGATAGTGACACGTAAACAAGACAAACTAGGTCTTCTACCATTCTCATCTTTATTATATGTCTTCCATGGTTTACCTTACGCATGCGTATTTCGTTCCCTCGACAGCTGTTTTATAGTGTTGAGTCAACTCGTTTAATTATTCATCCCTTTAGGAGATTTTATTGTCTCGTTTATTTTTGTGGTTTTTCGATATGAGCCTTTTCGACATTGTTTTGACGGTGTGGTTTATTATCAATAATGATATTGCAATTTGCTGTCGTTTGAAAGCGTTTGAAAAAAGTCCGGATATGATATAGATTCTCGTAGGTTCTGTGTTCCTTGACAAGTTTCTTGACGAGTTCACTTGCTCGTGTGTACGACGAATGAGTTTTCCTTGACAAGTTTCTTGACGAGTTCACCTGCTCGTGTGAAGGACGAACAAGTTTTCCTCGACAAGATGCTAATCAGCTTTCATAGAACTCACTCAAAAGTTATCAACATGAATATTTTTTCCGCCTATACCCTTGTCCAAGTTAATCGACTGCGGAAAAGCTTTTGATTTTAACTTTACACAAGGCCATCTAACGTGAAATCTCTTTTAAAAAGTCTCTGTAGTTAATTTTTCCCTGCATCTTATCATCTAGCTTGGTTAGTAATTCCAAAACTTCATCTTCACTCAACACGGTGTTACACAACCTTAAAACAGAGCGAAACTCGTCCACGTTCAAATATCCCTCATTTTTCATATCCAGCCTCTTAAAAGCTCTTCGCAGTGTCATCCAATCGTTTGACAGCTAAACAAAGTATTTCAAAGTATTGTGGCAAAAGGTTTTGATTAAAATCTCAGTATCAGGGGCCGGTTGTACGAAAGGTGGATAGCGCTATCCACTGGATAGTGGATTTTTCAACCCTCGTAAAATTGGAC
>JAODVM010162182.1:0-14595 GCA_025400095.1 Phenganax marumi
GACGAAGGTCCGGGTTAACAGACTGAAAGCTTTGCAATAATAAATATACGTGGTGTATCCACAAACTGTTGCTTATATTCAATGGAATTGTTCAAATTGTCGTAAAAGCACAAAACGTGGCACAAAGATAGCTTAGGAGTATATAGAGAAATAATAGATATGGACCCCAGTGAGATCAATACCAGAATTTTATTTAAAGGGACTTAAATTTTTATCTCAGCATTGAAACAAGGCTGCTCTTTAACTCTAAATATCTGTTGTTTGATTTGTGACACAAACACCAAACTTGGCACAATTATAGTTTAGGACATTCTGAACAATATTATGTATGGCCTCGGTGAAATCTATCCCATCATTTCAAGTAGAGAGGTGTTTTTCTTGTAACTTGAATCTCAGCATGGAAATGAGGCTGATACAGGATATTCTGAATATCAGCTATTTTCAGTATCCAAAGCCAAACAACTTTTGCAATTGAGCTAAATTGAAATCATTAATGCGAAACAAGCATACCATGGAATAGAGAAATGTAAAATATGCACAAAAACTTTGGACTTTTGTGGTTCAATCCTCAGTGCAGACTTATGTTTCTCATTGGAAAGCAGTCTGTCAGCTGCTCTGCTGAAAGTCGTAGGTTTCCTCCTGGCCTCCTACAGGGAAAGTTGATGAGGTGGGCTAGGATAGACAGAACAAAGTAATAATTGATTGTTGGAAACATGAGCAGCCTAAGGTAGTATATATACTGTATACATTAGAAAAGCATTGTAACAAGTTATGTAATTCAGCACATGCTTGCAAGTGAAGTAGCTATTTGTAAAGCATCTAACTACAAGAGCTCCACTTCTATTCACAAACTTGCAAAAATACTTTAAATGTATTTTTTTCTAATATTTCCTAGCAGGCTTTAAAGCCGAAAAAATTATTTTATTAACCTACTCGGCAGTATGCTAAATCCTGGTGCATCAACGACATATGACGAATACAGCCAAAACTATTTTCCATGCATAGAAGCTCAGTTTAAAAATATTTAAAGAGATGATGATGCATGGCACAGACATATTGAGGATAGCCTCAAAGCGACAACTATTTGCAAGAGAGGTAGGGAATACACCATCATGTTGAGCCTTGCAATAAAAGTCCTGAGAAGCGGACAGATTGTGTGACAGACCTCAAGGAGCTTGCTCTAGAACACTGTAATCATAAAACAACATTATGAGTATAATCAACATTGCGATTCATTTTGACAAGCCCTTTGCCGAGCAGAGTAGAACACAAGGCTTATTTCATAAGCCTCTTCAATATTCGAGACTCTACTGTTTTGCAACATATACCTAAACTTGCGGTTTTGTTTACCATTGAAGCTACTAAAACACAGTACTAAAAGTTAATTTGACGGATGAGTGCATTTGCTCCTGATAGATGGTTTACATAGAGTTACTTTGCAGCTTAAGCTGAATTGCATAACTATTTACAATGCTTTTTCTAATGCTTTTTTCAGTCTCTGCTTTGACTTGGTTCAAAGTCACCTTAGCAAGAGATACCACGCAGTACGTATCAACTCTATTTTATCTAGGAAATTACCCGTCACCAGTGGTGTTCCGCAAGGAAGCATTCTCGGACCATTTCTATTAAATGTTTACGTTAATGATCTTCCTTCTATCACAAAGAAGAGTTCTTAGGAATCTTATGTTGATGACACTTTTGTCCTTTTGTCCTTCCACGTCAATGATACAAAACTTGCAATGACTGAAATGACTAATGACTTACATGAAATATGTAATTGGTGCTTTGAGAATCTTTTATTGCTAAACCTAAACAAGACAAAATTAATGGTTTATGGAAGTTGTCAAAAGTTAGAGAAAATACCCGATTTTAGATTGTTCCTCCTTGGTAAAGAACTTTTTCCTGTAGAATCAGTCAGAGATCTAGGTGTGCTTTTTGACTCAACTCTCTCTTTTGACCTCCACATAGTCTCCATCATATCATCTTGTAAAGCAAGTCTGTGTCACATAAACCAGGAAAAGCATGCTTTAAATAAAAACATATTAAAAGCAGTGATAAACATGTTGGTCTTTAGCAAGTTATATTACTGCTCATCACTTTGGTCAAACACATCCTTCAGCAACCTAAACCGACTTCAAGGAGTTCAGAATTTTGCAGCAAGAATAGTGAACAATGCCAAGAAGTTGACCACATCACCCCAGTACTAAAGGAGCTACGTTGGTTTCCCGAGAAATCCCACTTGTATCTTTGCGATGCTTTAATGGCATTCAAATGCCTGAATAACTGTTCTCCAATCTACCTAACTTCCCAGTTCAAACCTAGAGGTGAAGTGAGTAGAAGGGAAACAAGAAAGAGTAACAAACTGGACGTCCCTCTTTTTAAAAGTGCTTATGGTCAAAGAACTTTCTTATATAGGACGGTCTCTCTCTGGAACAACATGCCATCTGATCTCAAACAATCCAGCTCAATCTTGAACTTCAAAATAAAACTAAAACGTAAACTGTTAAAACAATTTTTAGCTAACTAGTACAAGCTGTTTTCATTAGCATGTTCTGTTAAGTTACAAATGTTATCACTATGGTTTCTTTGTGGGGTCTGATTTGTGACGTCATTGCAAATAAGGAATATCCTTTTAACATTCAGCTGTCCCATTTATCTCTTTAATGTTGTTAAAGGAAACTAGATTTTTAGACTAAATTCACAATGTCAATGTAAATATATTACTATAAATGTTAGAATTGTCACTGAAAAGCCCCTTTTGGGGAGTGCCAAAAAATGTCAAATCAATTCAAATCAAATTATGTAAATGAATATATATTCCCTTAGATTGTCTATTTTTACAACAATCAATTTTTACTTTCCTAATCCGTTTATTCTAGCCCACCCAGTCAACTTTCCCTATAGGAGGAAACCAGAATACCTGTGGAAAACCTACAACTTTCGGCAGAGTTGCTGACAGACACTTTTCACATGAGAAAGTTAAGTCCAAGCTGAAAATCAAACCAACAACCTCAGTGGTGAAAGGCGCAATTCCTAGCAATTGTGCCACTAAAGTCCCAAAACTATCCTCTTGATAACACTTTAAAATATATAGATTACATTCCTATTTTGATGGCTATTGGGTTCCCATTAAAGTTTTAGCTGTTCGAAAAACCGAACTTGTTCTCATATTCTAAATACCCTGTATTAACACATGCTGAGACCTAGGTACATATTTATACAAGGAACTAAGAAACAGATCTTTGAAAATATAGGATAGGTCCATACCTAAACCTGTTACATATGTCACGAACTACCGTTATAATGATTGTACCAAGTTTAGTGTTTTTATCAGAACCAGGTCAGCAGATGTTTAGAATTTTTTAGTGCAGCTTTTTTCTGCAATGAGAAAAAGGCGATAAATTTAAACACCTCTAAACTGAATTCTAGGATTCATAAAATCTAGGATTCATAAAACTATTATTGAACCAAATGTGCTGCTTCTACCACAAAAGAAACAACAGGGATTGAGAATATCATGCACTGGCCTCATTTCCATGATGAAATCTAGGTTGGAAAAAAAGCTCCTCTACTTCAAATGAGATAGACCTTGCTGAGGCCATACATATCATTGTTCAGAATGTCCTAAACTACAATTGTGCCAAGCTTGGCGTTCATATCAGAAATCCAACATCGAATGTTCAGAGTTAAAAGCAGCCTTGTTTTCATGCTGAGATAAAACTTTAAATCCCCTTAAATAAAATTCTGGTCAAGATCTCGCAGGGGTCCATATCAAATATTGTTCTAGATGTCCTAAGCTATCACTGTGCCAAGTTTGGTGATTTTATCAGAATCTGAACATTTATTGCACAATTCTGCCAGACTACCAGTATATGTGCAGATCAGTGACCCAAAGTCAGCATAGTTGACAAACAGTATCTGCTGCTGATGTTGATGCTTCCTAAACAATACAGTACTACCCTTTGATGGACGTTGTATACTCTGCACACCATCAACCTCTAGATAAACCCTTCTATGCTCTAAAACACTTTGATTACAACAGCATTGCAAACAACTCATGCAGACATATTTTTGCCCTTATTCCTCATCTTATTCAACATCAACTGATTAAAGTCTGTAATTAACACATGATGCACTTATCACCATTACTTGTAAGGAACAGGTTTGGTGTGCTCTCATTAATCACTCCTTTGATATGTATCAGAGAACTTTTACAGTGGGTGGAGAAATGGAGATAGGCGTGTAGATTGAAGTGTGTTGCAAAGTACTGGTAACAAGTTACTTAATCAGGAAGAGCAAATAAGGCAACTGAAAATGACCTTATGCTTTCCGACTCTAACTCTCATACTCATAGTGTTGATTTTTCCAGTATCTAGACAAAAGCGACAGTAAAAAATATAACATCATTTGTGTAAATGCTTTATGTATACCAAGCGCCTTCTAATATGAATTGGGTTTTGACTTATGCAAAAGAAGCAGTGTTGGATAAAAAAACCTGTTCTGGTAGACGAGTTTTGTGAAGAAATTTTTGTTGCTATGAGCTTTGTTCTGATCAAGCATGAACACAAACGCATTCCTAAAATTTTGCCATAAGTTAAGAGAAAGCATTTTCTGAGAAGAGAAGTTGTAGTTTTGATGAATGTACAATCAAATATTCATGGGAAAAATTATTGTTCACCAACACTAGAAGTGATGGTGACTCTGGTGAACATGCTCAGGCATTTGGGAATTTGATCCAGCAGGTTCTTCTATACTTCAGTCTAACATTAGTAAGAATTGTATTACAATTGACAAAAAAACTGAAAGTGCTGAAGATCCTGGTGCTTGTGATAAGAGTGTTCTTGACAACACCCAAGACTATGCTGGTTGGGTTTTGATGCCATCTAGAGACACACTAACAAAAGAAAAAAATGACACACCAACAAAGAAGAGTGTGACTGAGTTGAATAACATTTGTGGGGACAAAACTGAGGCATTGGAGTTAATTTCTACCTTGGGCAACAATGTTAAACAAGTCGATGAGAAACTTTGCTTTATCATCAATTACTATGATGTACCCCTTTTCTCTTTCTGCATAATTCAGTAGAAAGTCTAATAAATCACAATACTATAGTATGGATAAAAAACTCTACTTGATTGTCTAGATAAAATGTCAAGAAATAAAGAGCGATGAGAAAAATGCGATCAGCCAACATCAAACTCAGATGCAACATCTATTGTTCTTCAACAAAGAATAGGAACTTTCTTTGCTAAATCCAAACCACAAATACTTCCAAACTGGGCAAGCTGAAACCTAATAGAAACAGCATAGCAGTTTAACAACACTTATGCCAAGCTAGTCACCACAAAGTAGGTTCATCTAGTGCTGACTCCAAAGAAAAGAATGTAGGAAAGGATGTAGACCAGTTAAAATCTGGAGATTTTACAAATGACAGCATTACTCTATTATTACATAGTTTTTCTGCACACTCTAGCAAGAAACCAGAGAAATTACTTGGGGAGGTTAATTGGAAAAAAGTGCAAAGATTTTAAAATCAAATGGAAAGCTACCTCTTTTTGGGAGAGGAATATATTTGGCAAACGACAACATTACTGGAGCATATTATTAACCTAGAACAAACTCCACCTCTTTAATCTGCAAACTCTCTAACCTGCTGAGCACAGTTTCTTGGCATTCCACTTTCTTCCTGTATGTTTGCTAAGTGTATATGCTTACAAAACTATTAAGAAATCAAAAGTAAAATACACTTGTCCTAGTGTACAATGATTATCTGGTAACAATGAAATGTAAAGATTCAAAGGCCAGGTATTTTCTAAATATTCCCTGAAGATTGTCGCTGGAATACTGGACCAACTATGTGGTCTTGTCCAAGCTCAACATCATCTTCTGTTTCATAGACATTTGTCTGCTGCTTCATTACCTCCATGGTTGAAGATGCAAGAATGCTGTCTATATAGTAACAATAGGAATTAGCAGTCATATTGTTGGAGGCCCCACACGCCTGTCTTAAAACTGAAAAAAAAATCCTACAACATCTTCACTCAGTGTCTTAGGGATGATATAATGATATTCTGGATAGTGTGATGTGATTATGAGACTCTCTGCAAATGAAATCAGCCCTTTAATTCCACTGACTGCAATCTTTACAAGAAAAAAATACAGACAATACTCACGAACAAGTTTATGGTTTCAACAATATTTGAAACACAATGTGAGTTATTTAATCACTTTAAAATACTGATGGTGGCTATTTAAGGGAGTAGGTTTTGTAGGACAAAGTGTTGGTGTTCAAATGTTCTTACCTAATGAGGTTACTAACAACCAAAATCCTATAATTGACATTGAGCTACTCAATCAATATGTTCCTTCATATCAAATATAGTTTGCCAAGTGATAAAGTGTGATGCAATTTCTGAATTAGTTTCAAAGACAGCAAAAATCCTCAATTTGTCAAAAACGTTTATCACATGATCCAAGTTGTTTATTCTAGGATCATCAGATGTGGAAAGTGGACTTGTAGTATTAAAGACTTCCTATAATATTTGACAGTTATAAATGAGTAATCTTGTTGATCACTACCAACTGGTTCATATCTTTCCATGTATTTCAGCAAGGTTTTTCTGAATACTAGAATCACCTCCTAAATCCACAAAACCAACTAGTTCCCATGTCGATGGATCAAAACAAGCCTTCCTTAATTTTTACCTCATCATAGACTAATCCACAAAATTTACCAAGTTGGTAAGACCCTGATCTTTAAAGTTGCCACTCATAATTTGCAAGCATTTGGGCCGTTTGAGGTCAAGTTATTTTAAGTAAGAAGAATTTTTTTATCGACACCTAGTTTTGAGTCTGATTACCCGATTCCTTTTTCTGTTATCTAGTTCTGAGTTTGAACCCCCAATCAATCTTGGACCAACGATTATGTGTGGAGATGTGATCAGAGTCCTTGGATTTCAGGTTTGTGCAAGTACAAAGAAAACGCACCTTCTTGAGTTCAGCACCCAAATACATAGAAAATGCTTGTAACAGTTACGTAACAAACCTGTAACCATGTCTCACTGTAAAGATAATGTTGAATAATTTTCTTAGCAGCAGTGCGTTGCCAGTCCAAGATGCTGAAAGCCAGCTCACTTAATAAAAGAAAAACAAATCTAAAAGATTCGTTGCTAAAAACTATAATATTTTTTTTGACATTTGTTTCACAAAGAAACAGACCACAGTAGGTAATACTGACTGGAAAATAAAAAAGTTCAAACTATATGCAATGCTTGTCATTTGGGCTCAGAAAGACTGTCAACTTGGTTGCAAAATGATGACAATATATTAACAAATACAAAGTAGATACCAGTGCTATTAACAGAGGTGTAGATAACTGGTTTGCAGATTGCAGCTTTCAAAGCATCATCTATGCAAAGTGATAATGCATTAAACAACATAAATAACCTTTACACTGTAAAACATACCTTTCATTGTGAGGAATTCGCACAACAGGGAATTCGTTTAAAATAGGAAGCGCAGCGTGTAAGTGTTCTTTATCTATAAAAAGTATCATTTACACATAAAAGTCATTTACTAACAATATAATAATAATAATCATCATTACAATTATAATCAAATAATCAATAATCATAGTCATAATAATCATTTACACTAAGTACCCCAGATCTAATATTAAGCAAAATAAAAAACGTTCACAATCATTGTATGCATATATTATGGCATAAAAAACCCACCACAAGATTGTTTACTCTAATTAAGCTTTTAAAACAAGTTGGAGGGCATGGGGACTGGCATGAAACTTTCTAATCATCTTCCATTATATGCAGTAGTTAAATCGTGAAGGACACAGATCAATCGAGGCTGTGTCAAGGCTTAGCCAAAGTACTCAAAGCCACCACTAGTGACACTTTAGACCATGGACCCCAACAATACCAAGGTGTTAAGAGTTGATGGGAAGACCGGAGCAGTTGGCAAAAAACCATTGGCATACAGGAGAAACGAACATAACTTTACTAATATGGTTACACTCTGAGAAAGTCATTCTCAAGCAGTCACCTAGCCTAGTACTAAGTCCAGCATGCCTTGAATGTCACTTAAAGGCAACATGCTAACATAGTGTTCCACTTGGGGATATGGGTGTTAAGATAATTTGCATTGAAGCCACTTTTTGGGCTATTTAGGTAAAGATCAAAGATCGATGTGTTGTTCAAAGAAACCCTACAGCTCTTTTTCTATTCATTTCATGTAGTCCAGATATCAGCACACAGAACAATGATTATTCCTCAAATATTTGTCAGTTTGTCATCAGTAACCCATTACAATTCATGATTCATCACTTAACTTTCATTTTGCGAAACTGTACCTTCATAATGTGCTGAGAAGAATCTCAAGGTAATTGAGCCAATTGCCCTAGTAAGTTAAACCCACTACTAACTAGTTCAGTCCAACAATTTAAGCATAGCTGAAAGTTGAGTATATGATCAAACAAGCGTGATCCTAAAATGCAATGCTAGACATCTCTAAGCAATACAAAAAATATAGCTTTTTTTGCTTGGGGAGTAAACTATTCAAAACTGCAAGTAAATTGACGTGTAATTAAAGAATTATGAAGGAATTAACAACTAATGAGAATGAAGGAAAACATTAATTCAGTGACAACAGAGGTAGGCAAGATGATGAAGCTGCAAAAACGTGGATACCATAACATTCTCCTCAAAAGCATGTATAAAGGAAAAAATACATTGATTCAATCCAAAGAACAATGTATGACTGTTTCTTACAAAATTTTCCTAAAGACTGTTCAGCCAACGAAAGTGTGTTGTGCCTCACATACTATATAGCTTCCAGTCATTACTACATAATCTATAGTGAATTTCAGTTAAGAATACACTTGGCTGACATACCCCAAGATGATTGAACAAGTATAACTGTGGGTCCTCTCTTTTCTTCTCTATATTTCACAAGGGTGCGCTGGATAGCACGGATTGCCTGCAAAACAGTGGTGTGTTTACAACAAGACTGAAGTTAGGTATTCACACCACCCGTTTAGTACAAACAAGACTGTAATGCAAACAACATGTTTTGAAAGTCAGAAGTAATTGATGAAAAAAGAAATCCAAAGAAAGATATGCTGAACCAGTGTCTGTGCTTGTGATACAGATTTCTGCTGATTCCCACAAATTCACAGGTGAAAGTAACACAGATTACAACAACACTGTGCAGATGTACACATATCAAAAAACAAAGAAGACTAGCTTGTATGTTGTATCAGAAAACAAATGGTTGCTTTGCTTGAGTCTGTATTACTCAATAAAAGACAACGACTGTCCTAGCTCGACAAACAGAATTTAATTCAACACAACTTCAAAAATTTGAGACCCAATGTTTTGGTGCTTGTTTAATGAAGAAAAGCATATGTCCAACATTCTGATCACTGCTAGTGAATGTACATGAGCAGTATCAAATGTTAGCTCTTTCAGTATGACTGTATTCATTTTGCTAAGGCAGAGGAGGAAAGGTTTGTATTGCACTTGGTTGCTGCCAACATAAAAATTTTCTTGTATAAAACAAGCATTTGATGAAATAAAATTCTCATATTTACAAAGCATATTCTGGAAAAGTTAAAATGCCACTTGTTCAAAGAATTAAAGCATGCTTCACCTATATCTTACATATTTTTCAAGATTTTACTGATTTTGTTGGGCAGTGATAACGCAAAAAACAATTTCTTCATCTAAAGGAGATCATTTTCTTTATTGAGCACAGGTGACCATTAGAGAGCAATCACCAAAAACAGTACTGAGTTAGGCAATCACTTTACTAGCTGTCAATTTATCGTACCAACAACTTACATGTTTTGGTTCAATATCTACTCGGACATCAAAATGCATTCGAGATGGTGTAAGCAATGGTTCAACTTCTCCCTCTTCTGAAGCTTTATCAATTCTACAATGAAAATAATTACATGTGTCAATAAATACTGCAGTTAAGTATAGTTTTGAAAAACTTGGTTTAATATTGTTATTTGTTTCATCTCAGTTTAAGAAACCTTAAGGACAGCCTAAAGAATTAGTTCTTGACTAATCAAGCACTCCTCATGTCCGAAACTAGGATTTCAATTTATTGCATTCCGGAGTTATTTCAACACATTACGGAACAAGTTCCTGCGCTGGACAAGCTCTAAGTCACTCAAATATTTAAGCATTATAGTTTTCAGAAGTTTTACTAGACCCAAACGATTACTGCACCAAACAGTTTTCAACTTGGGCAAAATGATAAGAAAAGGTAAGGAAAAATAGTAGCTCACTTCAAAACTGTTGCATGAGGGCTGGGAGATCAAGCAACAAGGTGACACTATTCAGAAAATTGTGAAAAGAATAACTCACCGCCCATTTCTTTCAGCTTGGTAAAGTGTGTCGAGATTGGGCATGTGGTTTTGCCTAACTGTATCTACAACAAATATTGATGCCTATACAAAAATCCAAAACAAAGTCATTACACAAGTCAGTTAAATGAAGCACAACACATCTTCTGCCAGTAACTATATAGCAGAATACAGATAAGATTGCACGAAACAACATTTTGACCATCGTGAATGGTTTCGATAGTTATGAAAAGAACTGTTCAAATAATTCAGTACTACCAACTTTCAACAAATTTTGTAAAGAACACAAAGAAGCAGTTGCATAAAAATGAAACACACAATCTTATTTTTGTTGGTGCACCCACCCATCGTAGAGCTACCATCCCCAGCAGATAGTACTGAAATAAAGATTTGCCACCATTCCCTCCATTTCTGAATCTAGTCAAGCAAGCTGTCAGTAATATAAGTATCAGTTGGTGGATACACCACGTATATTTATTATTGCAAAGCTTTCGGTCCGCTTTTGGTGCTTTGCAATAATAAATATACGTGGAGTATCCAGAAATTAATACTTATATTGTTGTTTGCGCCATGCAAAATTATAAAAATCTTATTAAGCTGTCAGTAGTTTGAATGCAAATATCAAAGCTGACATCACACATCCTTGGCTCCAGAATAAGACTAGGTACAGAAACAAAGTTTGAAATGCCCAAATTCCCCTAGGACAATATTGCAAGTGTCTTTTTGTTGCAGCTGAGAGAGAAACTTACAGAGCATTACTGTTAAAGAGTGTGCTACTGGGTTTTGACTGATGCAGTCACACAAACCAAGATGCCTGACTAGAGAAAATATTCAAGAGTGACTAACACGACTGTTTGTCATGCAAGCTACATGAACTTTGTCATTACAGTGCACTTTTGTTGAGTGAAAATAAATTAATGTAACAATCATACACTATGTTAAAATGGTTTCTTTCAGTTGCTTGAATGTACATTGTTATTCAAATGATAAGTGAAATTTTCCTAGTCGCTATGCACATCGACATAATGATTCTTCAGTACATGTTGTTGTTGTTTGAGTCATACATTTGAATGTTAATAAAAGGCATAAATTGCAGGGTTGTTTAATTGAACTTTCATCACCCTCAACTGACATTTGATTATTGTTACTGAAGTCAGGGATGAACTGTCAAATTGCCACAACATGTCATTCATTACTGTTCTTTTCTGAATAAGGACAAATGCATTAAATTTGCTCTATCCGTTTAAGAGTAACCATTTCCTTGAAACTTTTTCGTTTTTGTTTAACTGCAGTTTGCTGGACAGATTAGTTTCAGAACATGTGCTTATAGTCACCCAATTTTGACAGACTCCTTTGACAAAGCCTTTTGCTTGCAGGCAAATAAAAAATCAACACAAAAGTACTATCATAACAATTCTAATAAAAATCAGTAAATATAAGTGCAATATTGTTCTTTTTACGACAGACTACATTCAGTAAATAGCTGGTAAACAAAAGCAAAGCAGAGTTTCAAAATAAAGATTGGATTCTGAGCGAATAGAGTAATTTATAGCTGCAGCATAGTCAAATGTATGTTACTCTAATATGTATACACTAGATAAGGAATAATTCAAACATCTGTATTGCATGATGCAGATCAAACTTTAAAAATGTGAATAAGGAAAATAAAAAAAACATGCTCTAGTAAAATCACTTGCTTTGAGTTCATAAACATGCTCATGGAGTGGTACTGAAGTTCACAAAGATGGTATGATTTCCTCACATATATTTTGTTTTTGTCCTAATTTTTTAAAATTTTGATCACTGAAGAGGAATGATGTAAACCAAACAATCGCTCTGATTGGCAGTGAACAAGACCTGCCCTGGTTTTAAATTAGTCCAAACATTTAATGACTTTTTTCCTCAGGTGTTTGGTATGCAAACAAGTCTATACACAATTTTTCCTGGTTGAGCTAATTCTGCAGCAGTAAATTGACGTCTTAAAGTATCTTTAAGTTTAACTGAAAAGTTTGTACTATGCATATTTTTCTAGCAAATCACTTGAAATCCCATAATATGTAATTGGAAAAACATTCCACCAAAATTCAATAAACTGATATTTTGTACAAAGCATACACGCCCATCACTGTCAAAAACGGGTATCAAAATGTATTTAATATTCTGCAAGATAGTTGATTGAAGCCATCACATACAAAAAGGGCTTGGGTAAGAGGATTACCTTCTAGTGCAGCTAACAGCAATGCTATAATTCTATCACATGACACTTCACAAAACAGAGATTAGGAAACAAAAAAAAATTTTTAGGACACTGCAGCAACATGTAATGGTTCTTTCAATAAACTATGCCATGTGTTGAAGAAATGTATAACATGCATTCTATCCATAAACATTGATCTCTTCAATACAACATTTTTGTATAAAAACCACTAAAACTTTTAAATGTTCACATTTCTTTGCCAGTAATTGGCCCCAAGAGTGCTACCATGTTCTATGCTCCTGCATGAGTGTGCAACCTTAAAAGCAGGCCTAGCCTTTTGAGGCCCATGAAGGCACAGAGAAGCGTGCTCTTGCACGTGCCTTGCTTGTTGTAACAGCATGAAATCGCTCACCTTCATTAAATTGCTGCTAAAACCAGCAGAGTTTGCTAGAGCAAAAATAAATTGCAATCCATTGCGATTCATTACCATGAGAAGCTGAGTATACATTTAGAGATTGAGAGCATGGCAAGCTGTCTGAGAGTCCAATCTGTTGAGCTTGCCTAGTTCAAATGGTAATGGGAAATGGAAGAGGAAAGCAAAAGCCCTCATTTCCTTCCTGCCTGGTGCTATACTGGAATATTTGGTTCATAATCGAGAGCATCTGGCAGCCACATCATCTCTATGACTGCTTTAGTAAATGCACACATGACCTAGTTAAGATGTGCAATGTCCTATGTGCCTGCTAAAATCTCACGGCCAGGCCTGAAAAAGATATTTTTGGTATTTGATAGAAAGATTTCTGCACTTCAGTGGTATACAAAAGTCTTACGCATAGAAAGAGAACCAGATAATAAAATCATTTTTTCAATCGTCAAGCACAATGTTGCAAAACACAATAAAGAATGAATGAAATACATTTTAGCAAGCAAGCAGGACATTCAATCAAGTGTGTGGCAACCCTTTTTAGAAGAACTTTCTCAATTCTTCAGAACATTTTGACAACAGATTGTTTTAGCCTTCAGTTCAATTGATTGATATTTCCATGGTCATAATCTTGGTGCTCCCAGATCTGTTTTTTATTTCACATTATGCATCAATAATGACCACTCCAGATCTTTCAAATTTTGTAAACTTCACTCTTCATTATTTTGTTGGAATATCAATGGTTTGTTTTTCAACCATTGGAAAGCACAGTGTGGTGAAGTAGAATTTGCCTGCTTTCTGGAAATGGCTGTTCCATGAAATGGAACCATCTTACCAGACTGTTCACTGTCTGTGGAAAATGACATTCTTCTCTTAGAAGATTCACAGCTTGTCCTCTGGCAAATCTTAGTTTCCTTGCTTTCTTCTTATATTTTAATGCTACTTCCCTTATAACACATTTTGCAATTTTTTGCAATGATGTCTAACACATGCAAATCTCAAATCAGAATACTCCAATTTCACAAAAAATTTAAGCCACGGACATTCCTTGCTATTGCACAATAATTACTACATGTTTAGCAGTAATCAATATTTTCACTATTTCAAGTAATGATAATATTTTCAAAAAATTGAAAGTGGTTGCGCTTGAGTCATTGTCAAGCATGTTTAAGATGTTGGACTATGTCACTGCAACAGTAATTTGTAACATGTGAATATTAACGATGCATCTATGCACAACAATTACATTTTTGCCGAATTATAAAAAAGCTTGTTTTCCAAACTGCTCAAGACTTTTACAAGATACTGTATATACATTGACCAATTAGGACTAATCCTTGAAAGTCAACAGAACAGAATTAAACATTGATATTTTCCCCATCCTCGTGCTATTTCTTTTAATTTTGTTTTGCTTTTTGCAATGCTACCTTCAATATCGTTATTAAGTTTGCCTTTTAAACTCGGTGTAAAAAAGCACAACTTGTGAGTAGATGGAAAATGGGGCTTCTGGCGCATTATTTTGCTGACGTCAGCATTTTTTTTTAGGGGATTCCCCTTTTGCCATTTTTCCTGGAATTTCCCCTCTT
>JAODVM010162293.1:0-14595 GCA_025400095.1 Phenganax marumi
GTGCGACCCGTCCTCCCAGCGCGAGCAGTGGCCAGACCATGGCGAGCACGAGCACCCACGACGCGGCGCGGGACCACGCGGCCACCCCCCAGCTCACCACCATCGCCTCGCGGCGGTACGAGCCAAAGCCGTGGCTGTCGTGCAAACTGCGGAAGGTGCGTTGAGCGAAATCAACAACCTGCTGGTCAAGGTCCGTAGCCTGGCGCTCGATTCGGCCAACTCAGGTGTCAACGACAATGACGCTCTGGCCGCCAACCAAGCTGAAATCGACAACGCTCTGGATACGATCAATCGTATCGCCAACAACACACAGTTTGGTACGAAGAAGCTGCTGGACGGTTCATCGGGTGTTAGTGGTCTCGCCTCAAACAGCAATGTCACCTTCCTGAAAGCAACCACCGACACAGCTCCCGGAACGTATACGCTGGAAGTTACCACGACTGGTAAGCGTGCCAACGTGGAAGCCGCCACAGCGCAAACGACGGCCTTGGCCGCTGATGAAAACCTGATCATCAACGGTGTATCCATCACACTGAGTGCTGGCTTGGATCAGACCGAAGTGGTCAACCGTATCAACGAATTCACCGGACAAACGGGTGTCGTCGCAGATGCCAACGGTACGGGCAGCACCACGCGGCTCTACTCCGTGGCCTTCGGTACGGACGCCGAGATTTCGGTAACGTCCAATGTTGCCAATGCTGCCACGAGCAGTGGTTTCGGTACCACCGAGCGAACGGGTGCTGGACCGGCTCGAGAAGGCCGCGGATCAGGCCTTCCACGCCGGGGAGCTCGATCTGGCGCGCCGCATCTACGAGCGTCTCCGGCTTGCCGAGGACCGCGCTGCCAGGGCCCTTCTGAAACTCGCCGACGTGCTCTACCTGCAGCGCGACTTCGACGGCGAGCGCAGCCTGCGCGAGAGCATCTACGGCCGGTTGGAGCTCGAGTAGCAGCGGGGCTTGCCCCCGCCCGTAAGGCAACCGCGCGTAGGGGCGGGGCTTGCCCCCGCCCGTCACCCTCCCGCGGCGCTCAGGACCTCCTCCGGTACCGGGGGTGGTCCGTCCGGAATGTAGCCCTTGTAGGTGAAGCCCTCGGTGCTCTCTTCGAACTCGGCTCGGATGGCCGCTCTCGCCTCCTCGTCGGCGAACAGGTCGACCATGGTGATGGCGAGGGCCTTGGCCGCGTAGAGCATGCCCTTGTGTCCGATCGACATGCCGCCGGCGGCGACCACCGGCCAGGCGTGCCACGGTGCCCGGTAGGGCGAGGTGGTCACCGACAGGTGGAGCGTCGGGACGACCCAGCTGACGTCGGCGACGTCGGTGGAGCCGCCCTCCGGCGGCCCCGGATTCTCCTCGAACGGCTCCAGCTCCGTGCGCAGACCCTCTTCGGCGACGCCCGTCTCGCGCTGGATGGCGCGGGCGAACTCCTGCTCCACCTCGGTGAACTCCAGCGGACCGAGGGCCGTCATGTTGTTGTGGATCAGGCGGGCTCCGGTCTTGTTGGCGAGCATCTCGTAGTCGCCCGACTGAATGCGCAGCTCGCCCTCGACGCCGGCAGCGAGAGCGGCGCCCCGGGTGATGTCTCGAGCTCGCTCCACCAGCTCGTCGACGCTGGTGTGCTTGGAATCGCGGATCCAGCACCAGAGCTTGGCCCGCGCCGGCACCACGTTCGGCACGTCGCCGCCCTCGAGGATGGCGTAGTGCATGCGCACGGTCGGCCGAACGTGCTCACGCATCTGATTGAGGGCGAAGGTGAAGATCTCGAGAGCGTCCAGCGCGCTGCGGCCGTTCCAGGGATCGCCGGCGGCGTGAGCCGTCTTGCCGTGGAACTCGACGACGAAGTCGACCATCGCCTGGCTGCTGTCGGTGTCGGCGCTGTTCTCGTAGCTCGGATGCCAGGCGAGGGCGACGTCGACGTCGGCGAAGAGGCCGGCGCGGATCATGTAGAGCTTGCCTCCGACCGACTCCTCGGCCGGCGTGCCGTAGAAGCGGATCGTGCCCGGCAGCGTGCCGTTCGCGATCAGCTCCTTCATCGCGATCGCCGCACCGAGGCTGGCGGCGCCGAAGAGGTTGTGGCCACAGCCGTGGCCCGCGGCGCCCTCCTCGAAGGCCTCCTGGGTCGTCTGTGGCTTCTGCGAGATGCCCGGCAACGCGTCGTACTCGCCCATGATGCCGATGACGGGCGAGCCGGAGCCGTAGCTGGCCACGAACGCCGTCGGTATCTGGGCCACCCCGCGCTCGACCGTGAAACCGTGCGCCTCGGCGTGGCTGGCGAGGGCCTCGGCGGATCGGGTCTCGCGGAGCGCCGTCTCGGCGTACCGCCAGATCCGGTCGCTGAGCTCGATCAGATCGGCGGCTTGTGCCTCGATCGATTCCACGGCGCGCTGCTGGCTCGGGGCGAGCTCCGCCCAGGCCGAGCTGCAGGTGAGACATAGAGCGACCAGCACGGGAGCGGCGAGACGATTCATCGGCGCGAGTGTATCCGGCTAGACTGAGTGCGAGATGCGAGGCTGTCGACTCTGGATCGCCCTGCTGGCACTGGGTCTGCTCTCGGCCGCTTCACTCTCTGCCGAGGCGGCCGGCGTCCTCTATCTCGTGCGACACGGCGAGCCGATCTACCCGCCGCCGAATGATGCGCCCACGGACCCGCCGCTGAACGTGATGGGACAGGATCGAGCCGACGCGCTTGCGCGCCTGCTGGCGAACGAGCCGATCGATCGGATCCTCTCGAGCGACTACCGGCGGACACGTGAGACCGCGGCCCCCCTGGCGCAGGCGCTGGGCCTCGAGGTCGAGCTCTACGATCCGTATGAGCTCGAGGTGGTCGCCGCCCAGCTGGCGAGCCTCGAGGGGCGGGTGGTGGTCGTCGGTCACTCGAACACGACGCACGAGCTCGTGCGACTCCTCGGTGGCGAGGCGGGCGAGCCGATCGACGAATCGCGTGAGTTCGGCCGGCTCTACGTTCTCGTCCGCTCGTCGAGCGGTGTCGAGACGGTGCGCCTCGCGTATGGCGCTCCCGTGCCGGAGAACTGGCGCGATCTGGCTCGCACCCGCCGTGAGTGAGGCGATCTACCGGTCGATTCTCGATCTCCTCTCGAGGGCCGAGATCGAGTTCGAGGAGCTCGAGCACGCGCCGGTGCGCAGCGTGGACGACGCCGCCCGCGCGCGCGACCTGCCACCGAGCCACGGCGCCAAGTCGTTGCTCTTCAAGGTGGACGATTGGTTCGGCGTCTTCGTCATGGCGGGCGACAGGAATCTCCACTCGCTCCTGCTCCGGAGGCACTTTGGGGCCCGCCGGACTCGCTTCGCCAATGCCGAGGAGCTCGCCCGGCTGACCGGGGTCGAGGTCGGTGCGATGCCGCCCTTCGGCCGTCCGATCTTCGACCTGCCGCTCTACGCCGATCCCTCGGTGCTGGAGCGGAGTCGAATCGGCTTCACGGCGGGTCTGCGGACGCGCTCGGTGCTGCTCGATAGCAGCGACTGGCAGGCGGTCGCCCGGCCGGAGGTCCTGCCGGTGACGCGCTAGCCTCGGCTGAGCTCGCGGATGGCTTCTCGCAGCGGAGCGTGCGCATCGAAAAGTCCGACGAAGTCCGACTCCCGGCGTCCGCCCTTGGCGCGGACCACTCGCGCGAGCCGCTTTCGGTCCTCGGACGACCAGGTCTCCACACCGGGTAGGACGCGCACCAGTGGCGCCCAACGGTCCCACGCCTCGCGCTCGTCCGGTGAGAAGCCGCGCATCGAATCGAGGCCGACGATCTTGAGAGCCTCGGCCGAACAGGTGCGAATCCCCCGCTCACGATCGGCGCCGAAGCGCTCCGCTAGATAACCGGAGACCCGCCCCCCGACCGCTCCCAGGTCGGCGTCGCCGATGACGTCGCGCCGAGCGCGGCCCATCGAGAAGAACATGTAGGCGGCCGACAGGCGCTGAAGGGTCGATTGGCTCGATCGGCGGATCTCACCCGAGCGCAGCCTGGCCAGCTCCTCGCGCACCTGGCGCTTGACCTCGGGATCCCGGGGCCGAAAGCCGAGCTTGTAGTAGAACCACCAAGCCCCGGATCGCAATCCTTCAGGGTTGTTGTGCCCGAGCTGGTAGGGGTCGATCGCGAACGTATCGGCGCCGAACATGCGGCGCGCGACCGCGAGCACGCAGGCGAAGACGTGGGCCGCGTCGGCGCCTCGGAAGGTGTCGAAGACGTTGAACGCGATCTCGCTCGAGTTCAGGATCGAATTGATCAGCGAGTAGCCGATGGGAACGCCGTTCTTGAGCATCACGAGCGCGTAGCGCGCCTCGAGCATCAACCGGTGGCGCGGCTGAGCACCGACCAGGGCGAGCTCGAGTCCACCGGAGAATCGAAGCACGCGGACGTCGCGCTCGTCGGCCTGCGAGAAACCGTCGAGATCGCGACTCCGGGTCACCATCGACTCGCGCGCCCTGCCGATCAGGGCTTGTGCCTCCTGCAGCCAGGCGTCGCGGCACTGGTAGCGGATGCGTGGCACGACCTTCTTGAGCTTCGGCCGGCGTCGGTCGAGGGGCCGCCGTTGGTAGACGATCTTCGGCGTCGGGTGTTTGGCGCGGGTTCGGCTCGGCGAGTCGGCCGCCGGTGCGAGCTTGAACGGCGGGTCGAGACGCTCGAAGATCCTCTCGCGGACCGCGGGCGAGGCGTCGAGATGGTCGAACCTCCGAATGAGAAAGGCGGCGTCGGTCTCGTCGGGTCGTTTGAGCGAGGCCAGCCACTCGCGCGGCTCGCGCTCGAGCATGTCGAGAGCCAGGGTGTCCGTGTAGGGAAGAAGGAGATAGAGAAGCTCGGTGAGCTCGTCTCGATGCTCGAACTCCGCCCAGTCGATCGTCAGCCGGTCGGGCCAGTGCTCGATCAGCCAGCATGCCGTCACCCAGTAGAAACGGAAGTAGATGTCCGTTCCGGCGACCCCCGAATCCGCGAGCTCGTCGCGAAGCCCGCCCAGATCCGGCCGCTCGGCGAACTGCTCGAGCAGCTGCTCGACCTTGCGCAGGACCTCGGGGCTGTCGGGGTAGGCGCGCAGGAAGCAGAGGGTCTCGTGAAGCCGAAGGACCTGTGTCGCCGTCGACAGCGGCCTCGAGTCGAGAGCCTCGAGTAGTGCCAGCCGCCGCTCTCCCAGCCCCTTGCCATACTCACAGCGGAGCCTCTCGAGCTCGCTCAGCAGCGTAGACGGTGCGGCCACTGAGACCAGTGTAGCGGAAGGCTCGAGTCGTGACACAATCCCGCCGCCGGCAGGGAGCCGGCACACGAAAATCTCGAGGAGAGCAAGCCTTGGACCTGAACGAGACCCTGAACCGCGTCGACGAGCTGATTCGCGAGCGCTCGATTCTGAATCACCCCTTCTACCAGGCCTGGACGGCCGGCGAGCTGAGCGGAGAGCAGCTGCGTCGCTACAGCGAGCTCTACTACCCGCACGTCGCCTCCTTCGCCGGCTACCTCGAGAACGCCATCGCGCGGGCGGACGATCCCGAGGCTCGCGGAGAGCTCGAGTCGAACCTCAGTGAGGAGCTCTCGGAGCCCAAGCCGCACGAAGAGCTGTGGCTCGACTTTGCGGAGGGCGTCGGCGCAGATCGGCAGGCCGTGGCCGCGGCACCGGCGAGCCCGGCGACGTCGGCGACGGTCGAGACCTTCGACACGCTCACTTCGGGGACGACGGCCGAAGCGGTAGCCGCTCTCTACGCCTACGAGTCGCAGCAGCCCGAGGTCTCCGAGACCAAGTCGGCCGGACTACGGAAGCTCTACGGCGTGACCGCCGCGAGCGCGCTGGGCTACTTCGAGGTCCACAGCGAGGCCGACGTCCGCCATCGCGCGGGCGAGCGACGGGTCCTCGCCCAGTGCCTCGAGCGCGGCGCCACCGAGGCCGAGGTCCTGGCAGCGACCTCGTCGGCGCTGGACGCCTACTGGGGCCTTCTCGACGGCGTCTGCCGTGAGACGGGTCTGCCGCTCGAAAACTAGAGCGCGGACGACCCCGCGATCGACGCCGGCGTCTCCTCGGCACGCTAGAATGTGCGCTCCGGGCAGTCAGCCGTAGGGTCTTTGGGAGTCCACCATTGGGTTCTACAGTGGGAAAAGAGGGTCTCGACGCGACGGTGATCCTCGACACCTCCGTGGACGCGGAGGCCGAGGACCAGATCCACTACCTCCGGGTCACCCGCGGGGGCGAGGTCGGTAGGAAGATCGAGCTCGGCTCCGAGGCGGTGACTCTCGGACGCGGGGAGTCGGCCGGCGCTCGCCTCGAGGACGACAGCATCTCCAAGGAGCACTGCTCAGTGCATCTGAAGTTCGGAGGCGCGGTCGTCGAGGATCTGGGCTCCACGAACGGCACCTTTCTCGACGGCGACAAGGTCTCCGGCGAAGGACTGCTGGAGCTCGGCGGCACTCTGCAGATCGGCGGCACCGTCCTCCAGTACGAACGGATGAGCCGCGAGGAGAGCCAGCGCATCGACAAGATCGATCAAGAGCTGGAGCGAGCCGGCAACTACGTCCAATCCCTGCTGCCGGAGCCTTTGGATGCCGAAGGTGTGTCGGTCCACTACCGCTTCGTCCCTTCGGCCGCCGTCGGTGGCGACGCTCTCGGCTTCCACTGGCTCGACGACGAGCACCTCGCGATCTATCTGATCGACGCCAGCGGCCACGGTACGGACTCCGGGCTGCACTCGGTGACCATGCTCAACATGCTCCGCAAGGAGTCGTTGCCGGCGGTCGACTTCAAGAACCCCTCAGAGGTCCTCGGAGCTCTGAACTCGAGCTTTCAGATGGTCGAGCACGGGAATCTCTACCTGACCGCCTGGTACGGTGTCTACGAGCCCGCCACGAAGCGACTCACCTACGGCTCGGCCGGCCATCCGCCGGCGGTTCTCGTGACCCCCGATCGAGTCGTCGGTGAGCTGTCGACCCCCTCTACCGCCATCGGTCTCTTCGACGGCGGCGACTTCGCGTCCGATACCGAGGAGATCGAGGCCGGAAGCCTGCTGCACATCTACAGTGACGGCGTCTACGAGGTCGATACCGGGACCGGCGAGGAGTGGGGCCTCGAGCGGCTCAAGCAGGTCCTGGCCGCCGAGTACTGCGGCGACGGCACCCGTGCGGAGCAGATCGAGCGGAAGATCCGGGAGCTCCTGGGGGACGCGACCTTCGAGGACGACTTCAGTCTGATGGTCGTCGAGTTTCGCTAGCGGAAGCGATCAGCCCGGCTGCGTAGTCGATGCCGTCGGGGGTGCGCGAGCCGTGCCACGAGAGGTACTCGCCGTCGGCCAGTCGGATGCTGCCCTCCGGCAGACCGGTCGCCTGCGCGACCTCGGCGATGTGTCTCTCCTGGAAGGGGAACGGCTCGGTACAGAGCAGCACGAGCTCCGGCTCGGCATCGGCGAGCTCTTCGATCTCGATCTCGGGGTAGCGCTCGGCGCGGCCGGCGAACACGTTGACGCCGCCGCCCAGCGACAGCAGGGCGTGCGCGAAGGTGTCGGCGTTGACCGTCATCCAGGGTCGTCGCCAGATGAGGTAGGCGAAGCGCGGGCCGCCAGCCTCCGGCCTCGCCTTCCGGACACGCGACGCGCGATCCTCGATGTCGTTCGCGATCGCTCGGCCCGCCGTCTCCGCGTCGACCGCCGAGGCGATCGAGCGCACCATCTCGGCCGTCTCGGCTATGGTTCGCGGCATGCTGACGTGACAGTCGAGTCCGGCGCGCTGCAGAGCCTCGGCGTCTTCGACACGGTTCTCCTCGCGGTTCATCAGCACCAGGTCGGGAGCGAGCTCGACGATTCGTCGGATGTCCGGATCCTTGGTCCCACCGACCTTCTCGATCGCGGCGACGCCGTCCGCGGGGTGGACGCACCAGCGGGTGACGGCGGCCAGATCGTCGCCCCGGCCGAGATCGAAGATCAGCTCGGTCAGGCTGGGGCAGAGGGAGACGATGCGCATCGTGGCTAGTCTAGACGTGGGGAAGTAGTACGGCCACGCGGTCGGCGGCCGAGGAGGACTTATACTCGCCCGGTCTTGTCCGCCGAAGCTCGCCTCCCGCTCCTTCAGGTGCACCCTGAGGAGCTCGCACCGCGCATCCTGGTCGTGGGCGATCCGGCGCGCGCGGAGCGGGCGGCGGCGAACCTCGACGGCGCTAGGCGCGTCGGCGCGAATCGCGAGTACCACTCGTACACCGGAGAGCTCGGGGGCACACCGATCTCGGTCTGCTCGCACGGCGTCGGCGCGGCCGGTGCGGGTGTCTGCTTCGAAGAGCTCGCCCGCGCCGGAGCGCGAACCATGGTTCGCGCCGGGACCTGCGGCGCGATCCAGGAGGGCCTCGCCGATGGCGAGATGATCGTCGCCACCGCCGCAGTGCGGGACGATGGGCTGACGGAACGTCTGGTGCCGGCCGGCTTTCCCGCCGTGGCCGATCCCGGACTGAGCCTCGAGCTCCAGGGGGCGGTCGAGCGGACCGGCGCGACCGCTCGGGCGGGCGTCGTGCTCACGACCGATCTCTTCTACCCTTCCGCGGCCCTGGGGATCGACTGGCAGCCGTGGCAGAGGTCCGGTGTGCTGGCCGTGGAGATGGAGCTGTCCGCACTGTTCGTGATCTCGGCGCTCCACGGCATTCGAGCGGCCGCCCTGCTGGTCGTCGATGGCAATCCCACGAAGGCCGCACAGGACATGAGCGAGTACGACCCCTACCGGGAGGTCGTTCGTGCCGGTACCGAGCGCATGCTCGAGTTGGCCCTGGGAGTGCTCGCGCAGTGACGGCCTCGCGACGGGCTCTCTTCTGGCTCACGGTCGTCGGCTGCCTGGCGTGCGGAGGCGCTGCGGAGGAGCCCGGTGACGCGGGTCTCATCTTCGCCTATGTCTCGCCCGATCCGCTGGGCGTCAATCCGTTCCTCCTGATGGGCCAGGAGGGCGTCGAGCGCGCGGCCGCGGATCACGGGGCCGAGACGTTCGTGCTCGAGAGCGAAGACGCCATGACGCGCGAGGAGAACCTGCGAGCGGCGGTCGCCGAGGGGGCGGACCTGATCGTGCTGCTCGGCTTCGAGTTCAACGATTTCCTGCCGAGGATCGCGAGGGCGGCGCCCGAGAGCGACTTTCTCCTGATCGATCACTGTCTGGACGAGGCACCCGAGAACGTCCACTGCGCCGTCTTTCGCGAATACGACGGATCTTTCCTGATCGGTGCCGCGGCGGGGCTTCTGACCGAGTCCGGACGCGTCGGCGCGATCGGCGTCGCCGACATTCCGTTCCTGCATCGCTACACCGACGGCTTCGCCGCCGGGGTGCGTCACGTGCGGCCCGATGCCGAGATAGACGTGCGTTGGGTGGGTGGCGAGAATCCGTTCGCCGATCCGGTACGCGCCAAGGAGCAGGCACTGGCACTGGCGGCCTCCGGCGTCGACCACGTCTATACGGCCGCCGCGGCCGGGAATCTGGGCGTCTTCGAGGCGGCGCGTGAGGAGGGCTTCTTCGCCTACGGCATCGACGTGGATCAGTGTCCGCGGGCGCCCGGTCGGGTGGTGGACAACATGATGAAGCGGGTCGACCGGGCGATCGTGGAGGCCGCCGATGCGATCCTCTCGGGGGCGGCCGGAGAGATGCTGGTGTACGGCCTCGACTCGGGCGGTCTCGACATGACGGCGCTGGAGGAGAGCCCGGCTGCCGACAGCGAATGCGTGATCCTGCAGCATCCGGAGGTGGTGGAGAGGTTGCGGGAGCTGTCGGCCCAGATCGCGGCGGGGGAGATCGGAATCGAGGATCCGATGGGAATCCTCGACTAGTGCCCGAGCGCGGCGCGCCACCGGCATTCGAGCTCCGAGGCATCACCAAGCGCTTCGGCGACACCCTGGCCAACGACCGGGTCGACCTGCGGGTCGACGTCGGCGAGGTCCATGGCCTGGTGGGCGAGAACGGAGCCGGCAAGACCACCCTGATGCGAGTCCTCTACGGACTCCACCGGCCGGATGCCGGGGCTGTGCAGGTCGCCGGACGCCGTCGTCGCTTCCGTTCGCCGCTCGACGCGATCGCGGCGGGGCTCGGCATGGTGCACCAACATTTCATGCTGTTCGACGAGCTGACGGTGGCCGAGAACATCGTCTTCGGTGCCGAGCCTCGGAAACTCGGCTTCGTCGCCAGGAAGCAGGCCGAGCAATCGGTCGAGCTGCTCTCCCGACACCATGGTCTGGAGGTCGATCCGCTCGCCCGGGTGGGCGATCTCTCGGTGGGCGTGCGGCAACGGGTCGAGATCCTCAAGGCCCTGTACCGAAGGGCCGCGGTACTGATCCTGGACGAGCCGACGGCGGTGCTCACGCCTGCGGAGCAGCAGGCCTTGATGGACGTCCTCCGGCGTCTTGCGCAGGGCGGTACGACCGTGGTGCTCATCTCGCACAAGCTGCCGGAGGTGCTGGGGATCTGCGACCGGGTGACGGTGATGAGAGCGGGACGGGTCGTCACCACCGTCGACGCGGCCGCAACGAGCGCCGGCGAGCTCGCCCGTCAGATGGTCGGCGAGCGGGTCGCATCGCCCCAGGCCAAAGCCCACGAGCTCGGTGAGAGCGTGCTCGAGCTGGTGCGGCTGGAGGTCGATCGAGTCGACGCTCGCTCCCGCGTATGGGTCGACGACCTCGAGGTGCGCTCGGGAGAGATCGTGGGCGTCGCGGGAGTGTCGGGCAACGGGCAGCGGGAGCTGGCCGAGGCGGTCGCCGGGGTACGAGCGACGATACGGGGGAGCATCCGTATCGGCGGCCGTAGCCTGGAGAGGGCGTCGGTGGCCTCGCGTCGCGGCGCCGGGCTGGCGTGGATTCCGCAGGACCGAGACGGCGCCGGGCTGGCCCTGACGGCCAGCGTTACCGAGAACCTTCTGATCGGCCACGAGGGTGAGCCGGCGTTGGCGCCGCGGGGTCTGCTCGATCGCGAGGCGATCCGGGGTCGCGCCCGGGATCTCGTGCGCGCCTACGGGGTGCGGGGCGGCATCGACGACACCGCCGCGAGCCTCTCGGGCGGCAATCGGCAGAAGTTGGTCGTGGGGCGCGAGCTGTCGGGTGGCGGGCGGGCGCTGGTCGTCGAGCAGCCGACACGAGGGGTCGATCTGGCGGCCCGGAGCCTCATCCACCAGGAGATTCTCGACTACTCGGCCGCCGGCGGGGCCGTGCTGCTGATCTCGACCGATCTCGACGAGCTGCTCGAGCTTTGCGACCGGACGGTCGTCATGCTGAACGGCGACATCGTCGGTGAGCTGCGCCGAGACGAGGCGACGGAGGAGCGACTCGGTCGGTTGATGACGGGTGCCGCATGAGCGCGGTGGCGCGGTTGGCTCCCCTGCGAGCACCGGTCCTGGCGGTCGCCGGTGCGTTGGCTGCCGGAGCGGCGTTGATGTGGACGACCGGATACGACCCCCTGGCGGGGTACTTCGCGATGTTCGAGGGCGCCTTCGGTGGGCGTGGCGCGGCCAACCTCTGGACCACCCTGGCTCGTGCGACGCCGATTGTCGGTATGGGAATCGCGACGGCCATGGCCTTCCGCGCCGGCTACTTCAATCTGGGTGGTGAAGGCCAACTCGTATTGGGGGCGCTCACGGCCGCGATGATCGCCCTGGCGCTGCCGGGAGGAGGGGCGTTCACGATCCTGTTGGCGATCCTCGGAGCGTCGGCCGCAGGTGGTGCCTGGGCGCTCTCGGCAGCGTGGTTCGAGTCGCGCTGCGGGGTACCGCTGCTGCTGTCGACCCTGTTGATGAACTATCCGGCCCGCCTGCTCGCCTCCTACCTGGCGAATCACCCATTGCGCGACGTCGAGTCGGGTATGTCGCAGACCACACAGATCGCCGAGGGGGTGCGCTTCGCCAGCTTCGGGCCCGGCGGACGCCTCCACTCGGGAATCTTCTGGATCGCCGTCGCCGTGTTGGTGAGCGCCTTTTTCTTCGCTCGAACTCGTGGCGGCTACCGCTTCCGAATGACGGGGCTCAATCGCAGGTTCGCGCGCACCGCGGGCGTCGACGTTCGGCGGATCGGCTACGCCGCCATGTTGTCGAGCGGAGCGCTGGCGGGCCTGGTGGGTGCGGTGCAGGTCCTGGGTGTTCACTACCGCTTCATCGACGGTTCGCTGACCGTCCCTCTCTGGGCTTGGACCGGGCTGATGGCCGCCCTGCTCACGGGATCGCGCCCGCTGGCGGTGTTGGTCGCCGGGCTCTTCTTCGCCGCCGTGCAGACGGGCGGCTTCGGGATGGAGCGGGCGGCCGAGGTGCCGCGGGAGCTCTCTCGCGTGCTCCAGGCCCTGATCATCCTGTTCGTCGCCGCCCAGGCTCGCTTTCGCGGCGGCGGGGGAGGGGGCTCGTGGAGCTAGCCGGCCTCTTCGACGCGGCCTTCCTCGGCTCGTTGCCGAGATTCACGGCTCCGATTCTGCTGGCGGCGCTGGGTGGACTGATCTGCGAGCGCGCCGGGGTCTTCAACATCGGCCTCGAGGGCCTCATGCTGGCGGGAGCCTTCGGCGCCGTCGTCGGTAGCTTCTACTCCGGCAGCGCGCTCGGTGGCGTGGCGCTGGCGGTCGTCGTGGGCATCTCGCTGGCGCTGGTGATGGCGCTCTTCGCCGTTTCGATGCGGGGCAACGAGATCGTGATCGGCATCGCCATCAATCTCCTTGCGTCGGGGGTGACGGTCTTTTTGCTGCGCGCGCTCTTCGGCGTCAAGGGCGCCTTCCAGGACCCGGCGCTGGTCGGCCTGGAGAGCTACGCGGTGCCGGTCGTCGGACGCCTCCCCTGGATCGGATCGCTCCTCTCCGGGCACACGGCGATCGTCTATGCCGCGCTGTTGCTGGCCGTAGCGGCCCACTTTCTACTCTTCCGTCACGTCCTCGGGCTTCGACTGCGCGGCGCCGGCGAGAATGCCGAGGCGGCGGTCACCCTGGGTGTGAACGTGAATCGGGTGCGCTATGCGGCGCTGGCGCTCTCGGGCGCCCTGTGCGGCCTCGCCGGAGCCCAGCTGTCGCTCGGCAACGTCACCCTCTTCGTCGAAAACATGAGCGCCGGCCGCGGCTGGATCGCCGTGGTAGCCGTCATGTTCGGCCGTGCGGCGCCGATCGGCGTGCTCGGTGCCTGCCTGCTTTTCGGCTTCACCGAGTCGCTGGGGTTCCGACTCCAGGGGCTGCAGGTGCCGTCACAGCTGACCGACGCACTGCCCTACCTGGTGACCCTGGCGAGCCTGTTCCTCTTTCGGCCTAGACGGAGCAGAGATTGACGTCGCCGTCCGCGCAGTCGAGCTGATAGGCACGCGCGAGCCACTTCAGCAGTACCTGGCCGGCCTGCTCGACGTCGCGGCCGAAGACCACGATGCCGTCCTCGTGACCCCCCATGCACAGGATCGGTCGCTCCGGTAGGACGGTCTCGCGATAGAGACGTTGGACCTCGTAGGCCATCTCGGGAGTGCCGTACGGCACGTGCTCTGCGGTGGTCGGGATCCGGAGCCGCCGGGCGTTCCGCCAGAGCACCGGCGAATGCGCGTGCAGCACGCATCGAATGTGCGGCCCCAGGTCGTAGATGGCTCCATGAGTCATCGATTCCGAGGATGGATCGATCGGACCGTGGCTCCAGACCCGGTTCTCGGCGAAGTGGTAGCGCTCGATCACCGCGAAGTCGTCGAGACCCAGGCAGCGCTTGTCGGAGGTCTGGGTGCCGGTGATCAGGAAGGTGCGCCGCCCGAGCGCCGCAGACGGTGGGCCGAGGCGGGCACTGACGTTGCCGTAGGCGGCGCCCTCGTAGCGCGCCGGGTCACGCCCGACGAGGCCGGTGAGCGCCATGATCTCGCGCCAGGCGATCAGGCGGCAGGCGACCTCGCCGACACGCCGAGCCTCGAGCGGCCGCCGCGTGTGGTCCGCCCGGAATTTGATGACACCTTCCTGGCGCATGCGCCAGAGAGAGTATCGAGAAAGAGGCGGAACTTCAGAGTGCGAGGGCCCGACTACGGCTCGACGCCGAAGTCCTCGGCGGGCACGCCGATCTGCTCGCAGAGGATCCGTACCTCGCCAGGCTGGAGGCTCTGATTGCCATCGGTGTCGCGCAGCAGGCCGGCCACGTCTGGCGTCGCTCCGAACTCGTGCTCGACCCGCTCGATGAACTCGCGGACCGTCGGCCCTTGCCAGCGGCTGCCCAGGGTCAGCTGCGCCTGCAGCGGGCGGCTCCACTGGGCCGGGCCTCTTCTGGGGTGTAGCGGAACAGCTCTCATGATGTCCGTCCTTTCACTCCCTCCCGCACTCTAGATACGCAAGAAGCCTGCCGAAGGTCTGCCAATCCGCTCCAGACTCTCAGAAAGCCGTCACAGCGACCTGACGAGCCCGTGACGAAGGCGTCAAATAGGCGTCTTGGAAGGCTGCGCCACGGGACCGGGTGGCTCGGCGGGACCGGAATCGTGCGGGAATCCCATTAGAATCCAGCGAAATGGACACCTTCGTCGGCACCAGCGGCTACTCCTACAAGGAGTGGCGAGGGCCGTTCTACCCAGAGGACATCAAACCGCCCGAGATGCTCGGCTACTACTCGAGCCAGCTGCGGGCGGTGGAGATCAACAACACCTTCTATCGCATGCACAAGCGAGAGGTCCTGGAATCGTGGGCCGAGACGGTGC